>JAQBSW010012267.1:0-17329 GCA_029291075.1 Eudiplozoon nipponicum | reverse complement strand
GGAAGATTGTTAATAAAAACAACCTTGGCCTCATGGTCAGAAATGTTGGTTTTATACCAACGTTTCCGTAATTCCCTCAGTATTTCTATGGGGCCAAGATTTGGCATATCTAACTGCGCATATTTGTTTATTATCTGCTCAGTTTCCGTGGGTCCAAGCAAGGATTCTACCTCGTTTTGTAGGCCCAAAATGGGATTAGGTAGCTTCCTAATGGCCTCAAGCTTAGGATAAATCCGTCGCTGCAATTCAGAAGGTAGTTTAGCAAAAACCTTTGACAGTTTTTGATGACTGTCATAATCAGGAAACGGGGAGAAAGCGGAGTCTACGCGCATAAAAAATAACTCACTATCTCCATCCCAAACAGGAACATCAATATCTAAAATTGGACCTGACATTTTAACAATCTTACGGGATCTTAAAAGCATAAATTAAAAGCAATATGAAAATATATAAATATACTTTAACGAAACGCTTACCCACAAACAGCTTCCACAGTTGAATAAGAGCAGAACAAAGAAGTCACTGTTTCCAAAATCCGAAGTTGAGTTGTTGAGTACGTACGGTGCCGTTTTGTACGTAGAAAAGATGAACAAAGGACCCGTTGGCCTTTGATGCCGATGTGTTATTATTATCCAACAAATCCACGAATATATACCCAACAGATTTCCCAGAAATCCACGGTCAGGGTAAAGAAAACACAAATGTCAATCTATTATTATTATATCCCCCAACACAAACCACGAATATATATATATACCCAAAAAAATTCACAGATGGCCACGATCACGGTAGATAAAACGCAAATCTTAATCGATTTTTATCCCAAATAGATGAAAAAGGAAGTCAATTTTATTTATACCAAAAAAATCAGAACAATAATCAATATCCTGGCGCGGTCGCCAATTTTGTAAACGCCCCGGCTTCAAGTAAATGCCGTACGACGTTACAAACTCGGTTAAGGTGCTCTGAATAGAGATTAGTTACTGATATGGGGGCCCTTAAGAGGGCCTGGTAATGCGTTCGCTTGAAGTCTTCAGAGTTGAAGATGTCCTAGAGCCTTGGGTGGACTCTGGTTGAGTTGTCGCTCCCGTGCTTCAGCTGTTATCGCGTTGTGTATGGTGTCCTGCAGGTCCTGCACTCAATTGGCTCGTCTCTCCGGTCTCCCGCATCAAGATGAGTCTCGGATGTAGTTAGTTGTTGGTGAAACTATCAAATCACCAGCGTAGGTATTGACAGCCGACAGAGCGCACACGCGTGAAGCAGGTAGAAGGCAAATGCCACAACTGACTTGCATGGTAAATTACCGTGCTTAAATAGCATGCAATATGTGTACTGGCATACTATTGGTTAAACGTGGTTAAACGTGGTTAAACGGCAATTTGTTTTTTTCTCATTGGTGCAACGTAAATAAATTTGAATTTAATTTACGCAATATGTCGGCGATTGATTTGTGTCGTTACAAAATTGTGTATTATTAAAACTGAAATGTTATGCATTATATCATCTTGTTAATCAGCAATGCACACAATCAATTATTAGTCATGGTTTCCTTTTTTTACAAATGTTATACTCGAATTATAACTTAAATTTTTTTAAAATTTTGATGAAGAATCTATCACTGTTTACAGCTGATCTTTCGGATGCTGATAAGTTGTACAGTACAACTAATTGCACATATATATGTGATGTGATATCTTTTTATATTGTACATTTTCTAATTTTATTATTTGATGGAACATGTGTGGTTTAAATCCAAATAAAGATATTCTATTCTATTCTATTCTATTCTATTCTATTCTAAATAATTGACTTTGAATTGTGCGCCATTTTCAGTTTTCGAGCATTACGGTCCTCGATTGGTTGTATCCCCTTTGGCCTGCTGCAACTGTTGCATTTTTCTTCATTAAAATTTGATCGCTTTCTTCAATACACGCCTGCTAAAACTGTCTTATATTTTTTAATGATGCAAGCATAGAAGGGACGTTCTGGAACAGGTAATTAAATAATTCTTTTGTTCGCGTCTATTTCTTTCCAGATTATTTGTTTGGGTGTTTTGTACGAGACAGGTTTCAGATCCCGATTTGCCTAACATTAAATGTCTATTTAATAATTAAATTTCATAGATATCGATGCAGATCTTATATTTGAGGACACTAGCAAGTTAGCGCAAGATATTGCAGGTTTGAATTTGCAGATGCGAATTAAAATATGAGCTTATCAGATTCTACTGTAAATTTTAGGACTACAAACGATCTGGTATCTATGGGGTTCTCAGAATCGAATAGATTAGGAGCCTCTACAATTCTTGCCGGTGGCCACAAGGTTATCTGGGATATTCTCGATGCTGTGATCTCAAGAGTACTAGCGACAAAAAAGACGGGTCAGACGCGTCTCGATACAGCGGATCAAGAAAAATTCGCCGACATATTTCGTAAATTAAATTAAAATTCAATTCACGCGGCACCAATTAAAACAAGCGAAATTTGCCGTTAACCAACGGCGTGCGAGATTTTGTTTTAAAAAATATTTAGCACGGCGAATTTACGATGCCAGTCAGTTATCACGTTTTCCTTCTGCTATTTGCTACGTGTGCGTGCAGTCTCCTGTCATACTGGCTTTTCACCTACGCTGACTTTTGGACTTGTTTGAAAGTGTCAATCTCAATCACGCAAATCATTTTGCTACACTACTAGTAAGACAGATCAACATCTACTTATTGGACCTTCACGTGTGTCAGTTACCGCAAACCTTCAACGAGACATTCCTCAGCCTTCGCACGGTCTCTCGCAACTGATGTCAACGTTACAGCAGAAGAAACAACAGCCAGTCTCAAGTGTCTAGGAGTATTTCTAGACACTGCTATACAAACTAACTTGCACGGCATTTGCCGGAGAACGCATTACCGGCTCTAATAAGGGCCTTCATTGATACACAATCTCAGCCATCTCGACTCTTAACTGACTTTGTAACGTCGTACGGCTTTTACTTGAAGCGACCTCGTCAGGATACTCAAAACTACTGTTTTTTTACTTATTAGCAAATTCCAAAACTTTTGGAATAAATAAAATCGACTATGCTTCTTGTTAATTTTATTTTTTTGGGAGTACAGTAAATTGACATTAGCATATACCAAGTTTTTCTCTGGTTGTGAATCTTTTTAAAGTTGAGGTCCTGTGGGCAATATTTTTGTTGGGAATTTTTTTGGAGGGAAAGTGTTCTATCCAAAAAATTTCTGCTACGTACAAAACAGTACACATTGGTCATCCCGTGTGCCAAATTGGTATATGTACGCAGAATTTTTTTGATTTTGTGAAAGAAAATTATTAACTGTACGAAATTGCAGAACTCTGACTTGTGAATTTGTGAATGAACTAATATCATCTGTGTTCTGCGCACATCACGCCTGATTCAACTGCGGAAGCAGATTTTGATAATTATTTCGTTTAAATTCTTTTTATACATTTCATCTTGCTTATAAAGTTATGCTTTTAAGATCTCGTAAGATTATCAGATTGTCAGGTCCGATTTTAGATATTGATGTTCCTGTTTGGAATGGAGATAGCGAACTACTCTTTATGCGCGTAGACTCCGCTATCTCCCCGTTTCTAGATTATGACAGTCATCAAGAACTTTTTAAAGCTTTTCGCTAAACTACTTTCAGAGTTGGAGCGACGGATTTACCCGAAGCTTAAGGCCATTAGGAAACTACCCAATCCCTTATTGGGCCTCCAAAACGAAATGGAATATTTGCTGGGTCCCACAGAAACTGAGCAGATAATAAATAAATATGCGCAGTTAGACATGTCAAACCATGGCCCTATTGAGATTTTAAGGGAATTGCAAAACCATTGGTATAAAACCAATATTTCTGATCATGAGGCAAGGTTGTTTTTATTAACGGTCTTCCACAGTTACTAAAATTGTTCGCCAGACAGCTCCACAACACTCTCTCTATAGATGATTTATCCGAGGGTTGCGAATAAGAATTTAGGGTTTTGGAACCTAAGTTATATTCGTCATCCTTTTGTTCTTCCTCGCAGGATGATAGTACCTCCTCTTAAGAGAAGAAAATATCGAACATGGCTAAAGTTCTAGAAGGATTGACCATAGGGAATCCGAGTTAAATCAGGTGAAAGCTCGACAGAAATTTACGCACAAAATATTTTATAACAGTAGGCGGCGATCTAGATCCCCGCAATTCTTTAACAGATATGCCACAAAGAACTGGTGCATTAATCACCAGAAGTTTTTTTTATTCATGTCAAGTTTGTCTCTGCCGTTCTGACGAATTTCCGAATGAATGCCAATTTCTAAAATTATCGGGAATAACCACACAAAACAGGCGCAGTAGAGCATCAGGATCGGGAAACGTATAGCGCAGAAAGTAGAAGACCGTACTTTATGCGCATCAATGGCATCAACGGCGCCACAAGGAAGCAATCACTTATAATCTGACATTCCTATTGATTCTTTTCGTCTACGCCTAATATTCCACATAGACAGACAAATTGACAATGTTAATCGCAATCACCAGCCTACTTGTTTGCATGACCCGGTCAAACAGCCCAACGAACTTCTGCATCTTCTTGATTTCAGAACTGGCGAAGAAATCATCGTAGACACAGGTGCATCAGTTTCAGTTCTCAAGGGTGATTCAGTGGCCGAGATGTCGCTGGGCGTTCTACTCACAACAGCTACAGGTGAGCACATACCTTCATATGACTGCCGGTATCGCACACTCAACATAGGCTTACGGCGTGAATGTACTCATAACTTCATCGTCGCCAAGGTCTCACACAATACAATAGGCCTTGATTTCCTTTTGAAATTTCGGCTCATTGTTGATCTTGCCAATCAAATTATCATCGACCACTCTACCGGACTTGAGCAAAGTTTTTGGGCACTTGCCTCCGAGCATTTGGAGTTCCAGGTCATTCTGCCAACCCATGTGTATCATTCAGCAGATATATCAGCAGCTATTCGAGAATACAAGTCGCTTTTCGATCTCAGTAAGTTAGAGCTACGAGTCTCCTGCCATACTGGATTTTCACCTACGCTGAATTTTTGACTTGCTTCACGTGTCAATTTTAGTCACGCCACACTTGTTGCTACAAAACTAGTGAGACGAAGAAATATCTACTTATTAGACATACACGAGTGACAGTTACCGCAGATCTTCAGCGTTTACACAGTCTCTCACCGCTGATGTCAACGCCACAACAGAAGGAACAACAGCCAGTCAACCAGAGCTGGTCTCAAGTGTCTAGGAGTATTTCTAGAAACTGCTACACAAACTAACTCTCTCGCGGCATTTGCCAAAGAACACAATACCGGGCCTAATAAGGGCCCAGACAGAAATAATCTCAGATATCTTGGCTCCTAACTGAATTTGTGACTTCGTACGGCATTTACTTGAAGCCGGGCGTTTTACATTAAGAAGTGCAAATAAAAGCAAAATGAATGTACCAATTTAACATGATCAGATAAATAATAACCGGAATCGCTTGCGTTTATCCGACCCAATCATACCATTTATGGATCTCACGCTAGGTTAAGCATAACGACTCTAAAGAAAACCGATTTCACTATTTATATATTAAGATCAGTCCTGAGAAATTCATGCCAGTGGCCACAAGGTTATATGGGATATTCTTGGAGCTGTGATCTCAAGAGTACCAGCGTAAAAAACGCAGGGTAGGCTTGTCTCGATACAGCGGTTTTCCACCCTCACCATACAACCACTATTGCCCGGATCCAATCAGAATCAAGTCAATCATGTAACGCTCCAGGCGGAATGCTGAAAGCTGTTATACAAAGGAAAATTAAAAGCTCATCACTGGCTAGGCCTAAGGAAATCCGTTAAAATCTAGAATTTAATTTCCATGAATTACGGAAATACAAGAGCAAAGACGGCTGTCTTTATGTCCTGAAGTATTTACTATATGAGCCATGTTTTCTTGTTAGACATCGTCAGACATACATTTGTCAACGATTAGTTTAGGAGAAGCGGTATGTGGTAACGCTATTTTGAGGCCAAAACGAGTCTGGCTGATAATATTTGCTGCAAAACTTAAAGGAGGAAAACCATATAGTTCCGTTTGATATATTAATTGAGCACGAGTGTACGGAAGCGCAGAAACGATAGTTTTTCTGAGTCGGATAACTGAGAACATATTTTGGAAGTGATACAGTGTGTGTAGATGGCAAATATGGACAGAATTGCAGACAGTGGAAATATCCCACGAATGCAATAACAAAAGTTACGTAGCAAATAAAGTGCACTTATATAAAAATAAAATTATTGCAGGTATTCAGTGATTGGTCAGTAATCAGGGAACATTGTGTGCTATAGCCGATTACTAATGAAGCGAATTCATGACTATTTTTTACTAGGCACATCTGGCATGGCTGAAAATGTATCGGCAGTAGCTAAGCCCAACATTTATAAATATTATCCTCTAAATCGGTCAGATTTCCATGTATAATTTAAAAAATAAAAAAAGCATTACAAAAAGTGGAAACTGTTTAATGCAACACAATTAATTTGCAGCTAAATAAATAAAAGAGGTACATAAATAAATTTATTAAAAACTGGTGAAATACTTCAGTGTGCGTGCACGTTTGTGTATGCTTGTTGGGAAATCATGAAGTATTGTCAAGAATTTGCCCCCGGACAGAGTTCGATCCGTGGCAAACTCTGGACAGTACATAATGATGTTCAAGTAAATACGAAGCCTTTCTAATGGATAATTTGCCTTTAATACACTACAGAGTACTTGTATGTGAAATGAACGAAAAAGTTTTGGTTGGCGTTGGTTAGTAAAAAATCTTGCTTAAAATGCTAGAAACACAACAACGTCGTTTGTTATATTATATACTCGGCGGGAATGATAAAAACCAGCCCATGAATATTTATTTGAACGGGAGCGCTGGACGAAGAAAAGTGCCTTCATAAACGTACTTTTCAGTACTTTTAACTGGTTATATATTTTGTATATTATGTAATAGTTTATGAAAGCGGGTCTTGGATGACTACCCATAAATTTCAAGCGTAGGCTTAACCCACGGAATTGGCCAGATGCACTTTATGTTGGATAAGCTATTTCTAACGAGAGTGTTACGTATAAAGTAGTGTCCCTGGACAAGTTACTGCCTCAATTAATCAATATTTAGAGTGGCTGTTCCTATTTTAATAATTAATTAAATTACTAGAATATATTATAATTTTATCAGTGCGATTATGCATAGCATTGACTTTTGCGTTTAAGTTTGAATGAAATATTTCTAGTCATATTTTTGTTTATCAATTTAGTAAGAAGTAAGCCGATTATAATTATGGAAGAATGAGGTGCATGCATTATAATTATTTTGAATAATATTAGGTGTTGGCTGGAAACTGAAATGTAGAGAAAATCCTCATTTGAGATCGAGAACGCACCAAACATTCTATCTAGAGCTGGCACGAATTCACAAGAAAGTCCTTGCAGAAGTGTACGTATTAAGATGAAGAATTCAGCATAATGATATAAGCAGCCTTCGAGCCGCAGAAGTGAACATAAAATAATAAATATTTGTATTTTGTACTAAATGGATTCGATTTATACAAGCAAAAGCCCATTAATTATTGATTAAAGACAAAGAATTTGTGTTAAGCTTAAAAAGTTGGCTTCTGACGAATATGAAAACTTAGTAAGAGGATTAACTTCACAAATGAACACATTGACTGCGGAGATTAGGGCAATTAAGCCTCCGTTGGATGTCACACTAACAATAAATTTTGAGGTAATTCACAAAAACCAAATAGCCAACACAGGTGAACTCAATAATGATGACCGCGCCCAAAATAAAGCAGACAGACATATGCCGGTGTTTTCATCCGAATCGACGAGTTTTTTTTACGTCCGACGTTATAATTTAAGCCGATGCTTGCACCATTAGATGTGGAGACACCACAGCTTTATTTCAAAAAATTTGAAGCCTCAGTTCAAGCGCAAGAATTTTTATTAGAAGCGCTTTTTGTACACGTGGCTATCCAGGATTTAGTTGTCCGTACAGTTGTAATGCAATTAGTTGTGCCTTTCTACCTGACGTATGAAGAATAGAATGACATATATCGGATCACTTACAAGCTAGGCCTCGGGAGGTGTTTGAGGAATTGTACAGACTAGAACCATTGATGGGTGTGATGCCTCTTGAAACCATTGCACACATCAGGTTTGTCATAGCTAACTGAATTTTTGCCCAGGTGCTACCGCATTAGGCCATCATGTTAATACTGTTCGATCCTACCCGATATGACGCAATATTGAGTGCCCAGTTGGCCTGAAATAATAAACTCAGGCTCTACAAAGGTCTGCTTTGATTACTAACAAATTATCAACTGTAACTCCACGCGTGGGTTCTTTTACAACATCCGGTGGAAGCGACATACCATAGTAGAATTCTTCGTGGTATAATCAGCAGGTCCGAGGCTGTTGGAAAAATCCGGTGGCTTGGAAGCAAGGTTGACATATAAAGACACCAGCTGCGACGCATACACTGACTAAGGGTCTATAAAAAAGTATATTTCCCTAGAGAATGACCAGATCAATGGGGAAATAAAGTCCACCATCTCACCAGGCTCGAATTTGTAGATCGAATGAAGACAAAAAGCAAAACTTAAAATGTGTTCAGAATCAGATGGCCTTCGAAGAAAATGGGGTATGGAAAACGTTGCCAAGTGTAAATTTTTATAATAATGTTAAATTTTTTAAACTTTTCGAAGGACGGCGATTAATAATGCAATTAGATACTGGAGCAGATGTGTCGGTTTTACCAATGACTTGACCGTTAAGCAACATAAAGCCTTCGAAAGGAATTTGTGTCAGGAATCGGGCACGTCGATGGTGGCTACAGCGAATGGAACACGTAATTATTAATAAAGGAAAACATTTACAATATGTCTCTTGTTGTACAAAAAACCTAAAGTGAGCCAGAATGGTAGAGGTTGCACATCGTGGGCCTACAAAACGAAATTATCTGGCTTATAAATGACGATTTATAGTTGCGTATAACGTAGTATATTATGGAAATTCGAGGCATTTTGGATTGGCCCTCGACGATAATTTCAAGCAGCTTTTCGATAAAGCTTAATAATAATGAGAGAAGTCAAAAATCTACCGATCTTCGGAATTAATTTTATATTACGAATCTAGATATGAACATATTAGTCATTTTGTCATTAAGTTATAACAGATCTGTTTATTACTATAATCAAGATCACAATCTTGATAAAAGCACCCGACACATTAATTACTTACATATGTCAGAATAAACCAAGAATTGTATAGTGTAGAAAAGGTAATGCATCCAGTAGACCGGTTTCGTCCTTATTGGGAACTCATCACGTACAAGCCATAATTTGCCGCGGACAGGGCTTAAACCTGGACACGTCTGCTTCGGCCGAAACCGGTCTACTTGATGAATTGCCTTTTCTATATTATACAATTCCTAGTTTATACTGGCATACGTAATTAATTAATGGGTCAGGCGCTTATATCAAGATCGCAACCTTGTTTATAGTAATTGTTATCATCACCCGCGCAACCAATGTTCGTTTATTTATATTAAAGATTTTTTATTATTTGTTTTATTTCGACCTTTAAGGTGCTTTATGAACGTTACTACTTGATGTTTTGTTTCGAGCTGGAAACATTGACACAACAGAGTAAATAGTTTTATACGGTATAAAAAGTCAAACTTAGCGATGCAAAACTATATTTAAGCAGATCGGCATTCATATAATAAGGCCTATTATATAAAAAAACAAAGAATTTCCTTCGAAGTATCTATTATGCTTCAATGTGTGATTTATGACTTTCTCAAGTGAGTCTTATGTTTTAAGACATATTTTGGTCTAATTTTAAATTATACAATAGCTAAATTATATGGTTTTAAATTTATATCTAATTCAGCCAACTGATTATTCGGTCGATCGATAGGCTTGAACAACGTGATGTTTTATGTTATCAGTATCACTAGCAATTATACCAATATTAACTCATTCAATAATAATATATTTATGTACATCTTATTACGTAATATTTTCGTCATTTTCACAAAAATTGGTAGAGTCCTTTTTAGGCAGACATGTAACATGGTGCACATTTTTATTTTTTATGTTTTTTGTCTTTGTTAATATGATTTTTTTATTTCAATCAATGTCACTAGAATGCTAATTAGAATGACTAATAAAA
Organism: Eudiplozoon nipponicum; assembly: GCA_029291075.1. Lineage (NCBI taxonomy): Eukaryota > Metazoa > Platyhelminthes > Monogenea > Mazocraeidea > Diplozoidae > Eudiplozoon > Eudiplozoon nipponicum. The sequence continues at coordinate 7,094 of JAQBSW010012267.1, read as the reverse complement.
ATAATTTACTTAATTACATTCGCACAGCTCGTAGCCACAGAAATGTCTGGCCGGACGTACGGCGAGCGCTAGCTACTCCACCCGGTAATGGCAACATGAACGTTGTCGTGTCTAATTGGACAAAGCCAAAATTGCGTTTCGTTTGAAGCCTTTAGTTTGGTTTAACTACGCCGTAACACTAATCGTCAAATGGGTAGTGATGGCACGAGAGCAAGCGTGACAAACGCCAAGGGCAGGTTAAGGCTGCTTAATCTATACTGACACACATAAGTACATAATGGGACTGGTTTTTATGTCAAGATCACAGCCTTAATTTGAAAAATAGCTGTATTGCTGATTTTGCCACGTCTTTAAGCAAATTTAACCATAAGGGTGTTGTGTAGAGGTCGAGTTTGCCCCATTTCCTTAGGTTATCTAGGCAAATATACACGTAGTTACAAGTTCCTTCCCGTCATAAATCACTCCTCTTTAAACATTTGTTCGCTTAAATTATTATTTGTATCATTATTATTATTACATTTGTTAAATTTTTAAATGTATTTTGTATGTATTTGTTCATATTTTTTCACGATCACATAGCAGTGATGATTATGACTCAGAATACGCTTTTCATTCAAACAAACCTTTTTTTAATTAAACAAAACTTCGACAATTCCTTCATTGCATATAAAAAGATACAGTTGCTCGAAGCAAACATTTAACGGAATATAATTAAACGAATATTGGTTGCGCGGGTGGTGATAAAAATTATTATAATGAAGGTTGCGGTCTTGATATAAACACATGATCCATTAATTACTTACATATGTCAGTATAAACTAAGAATTGTGTAGTGTAGAAAAGGCAATTCATCCAGTAGACCGGTTTCGTCCTTATTGGGAACTCATTATGTACTGGCCAGAATTTGCCGCGGACAGGAATCGAACCTGGAATAATTTGCAAGTAACACGCCATAAAACACATTCGAAATATACATGTAAAAACATAACATGTAGTTTCATCTCAATTAAATAGATTTCAGACATCTTTGTCTTGATAAAACAATTGACTTCGGAGAAGAACGAATACGTAAATTACACCGAAAGATTCTAAGCTTGATTCACATATACAAGGTAAAAATTATTATTATTTTTTTTTAAAAGCGAGCTTTAATAAAATTCATTGTACCCTTTTTATGTGCAAAAACAAAAAGAAATTTTATCAGATATAAGAAAATTTTCTTTCTCATGGTCTTCTCAAATATCTACTCATGAACATATCTTTATATATAAATTGGAAAGCAAAACAAGATAGAAATACGTGAACAAAGCGAGTGTGAAAAATAGAAACCAATCAAATTGCGTGCGTCACATCCAGTTCAAGCTCAATGCTTGTACGTGCTTCTTCTGCTTACATAAATCCGGCTGCAATTTGTTTATCCATAAGGCTTCGTATGTGGCTAGCTCCCTTTTGTTTCTGCATTTAGTAATTACTTTGAATGCTACGTCTGGAGAACATACGTGCGTTGTTTCGATGATGTGTTGCGCAATAGCAGACGTGTATTCACCATTTGATTTAAAACAGGCGTTCAAGTTGCAATGTTCTCTCATTCGAGTAATTAACCGTCTGGTCGATCGGCCTACGTAAGTTGATCGACAACTTGCGCATGTATATTGGTAAATAATATTTGATATCGACATTAACGGCTGTTTCTCTTTGATTGCTGGTAAAGGCAAATGTGTTACCCTAAATAACACTCGTAGTTTAGCTGCATTACATGTGCGTGTCAATGCTGCTTCAACTTTCTTTTGTGCCATTCGGGAAACTGCATCCCCCTTAAATGGGATGTTTAGGTAGACAGTTTTCTTTTCTGGCCCATAGTACGTCTGTTTCTGGTTAACTCCCCTTTTAATAATTGATTCAATTAATTGTCTGGGATAGCCATTAGACATTAAATCGTTAATTGCCTTATTATATTCATTTTCTTTAGAATCTTGACTAACCAACCTGTCAATTCTTGAGAAGCAACCACGAACTGTTGATAATTTATATTGAAATGGCACAAAACTGCTGTAATGCAAATACTGTGCAGACCATGTTGGTTTATGGTAAATTGTTCTGTTTAATTTACCATTAGTTTCTTTCTTTAACAGTACATCAAGGAAAGGCAGACAGTCATCTTTCTCGTGCTCTGACGTGAAACCGATATTCTTATGTGCTTTGTTGAAACTTTGAAGCAATGTTCGTGATTGCGACCTGTTTTTAAGTACAAGAAATATATCATCCACGTACCGTATATATTGAGCACATATACTTATGTCACTCTTTAATGATGTATTTTCTAGGTGCCCTAGAAAAATCTCAGCCAACACTGGAGATAAGGGGCTTCCCATTGCGACACCATCAGTCTGTTTGTAGATGTTTCCATTAAAACGAAATCGTACGTCTTTCGTGCATAATAAGATAAGCTTGCGTAGAGTTTGACCTGGCACCGGCGATGGTAATATATCGTGTTCTACCGCTTTGACTATAATGTCAATGGTTTCATCAATTGGAACATTTGTAAACAAAGACGTAACATCAAAAGATACCATAATCTTGTTTTTAACATTTATATCTTGAATTTGTTTACAAACTCAAACGAATCGGCAACCGAATGATTACCTAGTAGTTTACGTAATGGTTCAAGTAAACGAACTAGCCATTTAGCTAGTGCATGAAACGGAGAATTTACCATTGATAAAATTGGCCTCATAGGACAACCTCTTTTGTGCGTTTTTGGTAATCCGTACATTATTGGTGTAGATTGTCCAACTGGCTTGAGCTTCTGTGCAGTGGCCTCATCAATAAAACCGGCATCTGTCAAAATCTTAATTTCATTAATTGCTTTGCGCTCCACCTTGTCTATTTCATCTGATTTATCGTCTAGACGTGTGAATTTTGTATTGTCATTTAACACGTTTTCCATCTTTTGTACGTATTCAGATTTGTCCATTATAACTGCGCTCTTTCCTTTATCAGCGCGTAGTATTTTGATGTCTGCATTTCTGCTGATATTTCTAAGTGCATTTAGATGCTGCTGTGTCAACGCATGCTGCTCTGCACATTTAGACGATTTCAAGTGTGAAGCCTGATCAACTAGTGTAGCCTTGAACCAAATTTTATAATCAATACTGGTAGGCTCCAAGTCAGCTGTTTGTTCAAATAACAATTCAAATGCTGCCTCAAAATCAACATTACAATTATTAGAAGGATGTATTCCATAATTTCGGCCCATCGATAGTGCCTCCATTGTTAGCTGATCGATTGGCACTTTTGATAAGTTAAGCACACGCTTATCAAGATCGGTCGGTATTAAATCACACAAAACTCCGGGTTTTACATCTTTTTCCAATTTGTTCAAAATTCTTGCTTTATCTTTCTTCATAACTGTCGGCAAAAACATCAAAAATTTCATTCTTGCAAAAAAGACTTAGTTCATCTAATACACAAGATACACACCCAATTCTTGCCTAAAGCACTGCTTCATCTTCCTTCAACTCCTCAATTTTAGAATACGTCAACCTTGTAAGATTTCTTCGGTTGACTCGTAGTTTTGACTTCCGTAAACTGCGTACCATAACACCTGGGAACCGTAATTGTTTAATACACTGATAATAATGTTTTAACCACAATTGCGTTCTTTGCGCTCTACAGTTTAATGTCACTAGTTCATCTAGTTTTCTGAAAGATTCTTTTGAAATGCGAGCTTTAATAAAATTCATTGTACCCTTTTGATGTGCAAAAACAAAAAGAAATTTTATCAGATATAAGAAAATTTTCTTTCGCATGGTCTTCTCAAATATCTACTCATGAACATATCTTTATATATAAATTGAAAAGCAAAACAAGATAGAAATACGTGAACAAAGCGAGTGTGAAAAATAGAAACCAATCAAATTGCGTGCGTCACATCCAGTTCAAACTCAATGATTGTACGTGCTTCTTCTGCTTACATTAATCCGGCTGCAATTTGTTTATCCATAAGGCTTCGTATGTGGCTAGCTCCTTTTGTTTTTGCATTTAGTAATTACTTTGAATGCTACGTCTGGAGAACATACGTGCGTTGTTTCGATGATGTGTTGCGCAATAGCAGACGTGTATTCACCATTTGATTTAAAACAGGCGTTCAAGTTACAATGTTCTCTCATTCGAGTAATTAACCGTCTGGTCGATCGACCTACGTAAGTTGATCGACAACTTGCGCATGTATATTGGTAAATAATATTTGATATCAACATTGGCCTCATAGGACAACCTCTTTTGTGTGTTTTTGGTAATCCGTACATTATTGGTGTAGATGATCCAACTGGCTTGAGCTTCTGTGCAGTGGCCTCATCAATAAATCCGGCATCTGTCAAAATCTTAATTTCATTAATTACTTTGCGCTCCACCTTGTCTATTTCATCTGATTTATCGTCTAGACGTGTGAATTTTGTATTGTCATTTAACACGTTTTCCATCTTTTGTACGTATTCAGATTTGTCCATTATAACTGCACTCTTTCCTTTATCAGCGCGTAGTATTTTGATGTCTGCATTTCTGCTGATATTTCTAAGTGCATTTAGATGCTGCTGTGTCAACGCATGCTGCTCTGCACATTTAGACGATTTCAGGTGTGAAGCCTGATCAACTAGTGTAGCCTTGAACCAATTTTTATAATCAATACTGGTAGGCTCCAAGTCAGCTGTTTGTTCAAATAACAATTCAAATGCTGCCTCAAAATCAACATTGCATTTATTAGAAGGATGTATTCCATAATTTCGGCCCATCGACAGTGCCTCCATTGTTAGCTGATCGATTGGCACTTTTGATAAGTTAAGCACACGCTTATCAAGATTATCAACAATTACGGTTCCCAGGTGTTTTGGTACGCAGTTTACGGAAGTCAAAACTACGAGTCAACCGAAGAAATCTTACAAGGTTGACGTATTCTAAAATTGAGCAGTTGAAGGAAGATGAAGCAGTGCTACAGGCAAGAATTGGGTGTGTATCTTGTGTATTAGATGAACTAAGTCTTTTTTGCAAGAATGAAATTTTTGATGTTTTTGCCGACAGTTATGAAGGTAGATAAAGCAAGAATTTTGAACAAATTGGAAAAAGATGTAAAACCTGGAGTTTTGTGTGATTTAATACCGACCGATCTTGATAAGCGTGTGCTTAACTTATCAAAAGTGCCAATCGATCAGCTAACAATGGAGGCACTATCGATGGGCCGAAATTATGGAATACATCCTTCTAATAAATGCAATGTTGATTTTGAGGCAGCATTTGGATTGTTATTTGAACAAACAGCTGACTTGGAGCCTACCAGTATTGATTATAAAAATTGGTTCAAGGCTACACTAGTTGATCAGGCTTCACACCTGAAATCGTCTAAATGCGCAGAGCAGCATGCGTTGACAAAGCAGCATCTAAATGCACTTAGAAATATCAGCAGAAATGCAGACATCAAAATACTACGCGCTGATAAAGGAAAGAGCGCAGTTATAATGGACAAATCGGACTACGTACATAAGATGGAAAACGTGTTAAATGACAATACAAAATTCACACGTCTAGACGATAAATCAGATGAAATAGACAAGGTGGAGCGCAAAGTGATAAATGAAATTAAGATTTTGACAGATGCCGGTTTTATTGATGAGGCCACTGCACAGAAGCTCAAGCCAGTTGGATCATCTACACCAATAATGTACGGATTACCAAAAACACACAAAAGAGGTTGTCCTATGAGGCCAATTTTATCAATGGTAAATTCTCCGTTTCATGCACTAGCTAAATGGCTAGTTCGTTTACTTGAACCATTACGTAAACTACTAGGTAATTATTCGGTTGCCGATTCGTTTAAGTTTGTAAACAAAATTCAAGATATAAATGTTAAAAACAAGATTATGGTATCTTTTGATGTTACGTCTCTGTTTACAAATGTTACAATTGATGAAACCATTGACATTATAGTCAAAGCGGTAGAACACGATATATTACCATCACCGGTGCCAGGTCAAACTCTACGCAAGCTTATCTTATTATGCACGAAAGACGTACGATTTCGTTTTAATAGAAACATCTACAAACAGACTGATGGTGTCGCAATGGGAAGCCCCTTATCTCCAGTGTTGGCTGAGATTTTCTAAGGCACCTAGAAAATACATCATTAAAGAGTGACATAAGTAAATGTGCTCAATATATACGGTACGTGGATGATATATTTCTTGTACTTAAGAACAGGTCGCAATCACGAACATTGCTTCAAAGTTTCAACAAAGCACATAAGAATATCGGTTTCACGTCAGAGCACGAGAAAGATGACTGTCTGCATTTCCTAGATGTACTATTAAAGAAAGAAACTAATGGTAAATTAAACAGAACAATTTACCATAAACCAACATGGTCTGCACAGTATTTGCATTACAGCAGTTTTGTGCCATTTCAATATAAATTATCAACAGTTCGTGGTTGCTTTTCAAGATTCTAAAGAAAATGAATATAATAAAGCAATTAACGATTTAATGTCTAATGGCTATCCCAGACAATTAATTGAATAAATTATTAAAAGGGGAGTTAACCAGAAACAGACGTACTATGGGCCAGAGAAGAAAACCGTCTACCTAAACATCCCATTTAAGGGAGATGCAGTTTCCCGAATGGCAAAAAAGAAAGTTGAAGCAGCATTGACACGCACATTTAATGCAGCCAAACTACGAGTGTTATTTAGGGTAACACACTTGCCTTTACCAGCAATTAAAGAGAAACAGCCGTTAATGTCGATATCTAATATTATTTACCAATAACCATGCGCAAGTTGTCGATCAACTTACGTAGGCCGATCGACCAGACGGTTAATTACTCGAATGAGAGAACATTGCAACTTGAACGCCTGTTTTAAATCAAATGGCGAATACACGTCTGCTATTGCGCAACACATCATCGAAACATCGCACGTATGTTCTCCAGACGTAGCATTCAAAGTAATTAATAAATGCAAAAACAAAAGAGAGCTAGCCACATACGAAGCCTTATGGATAAACAAATTGCAGCCGGATTTATGTAAGCAGAAGAAGTGCGTACAAGCA
>JAQBSW010012266.1:0-17330 GCA_029291075.1 Eudiplozoon nipponicum | reverse complement strand
GTGTATATATTATATAGTGTGAGTTAGCATTGAAGTCGTATTGTCGTTGACTTTAGATTATGTTAGCTTCACTATTACAGATTTACACATTCGTCTAGGAGATTGTACAGTCCTATTATTCCACATTCTTCTACCGAATATATAGTGGTTAAAGGGCGTAATACCGCAGTAACACGCAGTCCGAATCAAATTACTGTACAATGTGCCGTCGCCGAAAAAATGTCTTGAAGAAAATGTACTCATCCTGTAATTGAGGCGAAAAGTTCGTGCATCTAATCATTTTTACAATTGTTTTTTTTGTAAGTTCGAAAGTATTTGTCTCTCGTCTCATCTGACCATTCACTCTTTCTGTAGTGACCGAACATCCGTTCTGTCATCCACCTTCTTGGCAAGGTGGACGAACCGGCTAACTGTTTAATAGCGTTCTTAACCTGTGTTTCGAATATCAATTTTTGGTTGAAAATTTTCGAGGAAACAATCGTTAATTGGCGGAACATCAGCCGATCTTGTTGATCGGACTCACCTCCAATTTCCCCTCAAAAGTGCAAACAGTCCATCATCGGAAGTTCGAAGTAGATGCAGTCAACTGTCTTAAGCTTGTTTTTGTGCATTTGTTTGTCTAGGTGCATTTGCGGAGACATACTGGCGAGCGACCGTATAAATGCGACCTCTGCGAGCGAACATTTACACATGCGCGATCCTTGCGTCTTCACAAACAATGGCACCTTGGCGACTTGCCGTACATTTGTCCGGAATGCGACAGACGCTTTGCCAGCGCGTCGGCCCTCTCAATCCATAACCGAATGCATTCCGGTGAGTGACTGAGTTTACTGGTGTGATCTAAAATGGTACTCTGTTCGCGCCGCTTTATTTGAGGCCGGTCTAGCGGTTCAATTCGATCGGAATTAAATCCAATTTGTGCTTAGAAAAAACACGCAATTTTTCAACATCAACCCTTTGCTGATTTTTAGCCGTGCCTTAGCCAAAAACTGGCGAGATGTGAAAATCGGCATATTCGCGCGGTTTGGCTCTGGTCGACTGCAGCGTCTGCTGCCTTGTGAAGTGAATTTAGCCGAGCGATGGGGACACGCAATTCATCGGTTTATACGCAGTTAATGTTAAAATTTCTTTTCTTTGCTTACTTGCAGAGAAAAGAGGTTGCCGCTGACAGCTTCCGATGTACGCAGCTCCTTTTCGTTTGTCGCTTTAAAAAGCGCATAGAAGTTCGCCTAGTTTGAAGCTTAGCTTTTGTAATCAGTGTGGTCAGCTATTGCCAGCTTTCTTTACCTCCAGATGCTCTTGGAGTCGCTTCTATAGTAATCAGCCAGTCCGACCTCCAAAGCGCACTGCGCTGCTATTTTATTTTGTTTTTTAGAATGCATTTTGTAGTATATACAAACATCAATTGTGAATTAGGCAGCTGAAAAGTTTGCATCTGTTTTATTGGTAGAAGGCCTATTTTGAACGTTGCATGCCCTTTAAAAGGTACAACTGCATATATCGGCCTTTGTGTGAGTTCGTCTGCGCTTTCTTTGTTTTTGCCGTGTGTACTTCATATTGGCTTCAATAAATCTTCCGGAATGCCCGTTGCATACCAATTTTTTTGTATCACCGCCAATAATTGACATCGAAACTATGCAGAACGTATTTTCTTTGCTCTTGGCAATCAATTGAATTTCAAATATACTGTTTGGGAGAGTGAGACAGATCTTTGCTGATGGCTGAACTGTCCTGTCCATGTCGGGTCCATGCTGTTTGAATCTTCTTTCGCGCCATTTCTCACATGATTATCATCGATCTTGAAAGTGTCATTAGCATGTCTCAGTTATGCAGGGCAGCATTTTATAATCGGAGATTTAATTTTTACTTGTTCCAGATTGAACTGGCAAACATTTGCCCTAAAGGACTGGCCATCGTCGTTCCATTGATGTGCGTAACATTTTAACCATTGAATTTGAATTTCACATCCTTGTCTCAATTGTTGTGGATAATTTTTAGCTGATTTCTGGTTATTGTCGACGAATGTATAAAGCAAGTCGAATGCTTTGTCAAGTTATCTAATATCAAACTCCAAATCAGGTAAATTTTTATGTTTTTGTAAAGAAAGATGAGGGAAGGAGTTGCATGTGGTAGAAGCGGTCACCTGCAGCATCCTTAATACACAGCTTAGCTAGCAAAAGAAGTTTGTGCATGAGCTTAATACAAATAGGTGAAGTGTGAATGTGTAGGGGTGTGCATATTTATGCGTCTGTCCTTATTCCCATTCGTTGTTTCATAATGCACGTACTTAATCCACCTAATTCCCCCTTCGATTTGCATAATTAACCATATGCTGTAACACATTGTGCGATCGAATTATGTGCTTCAGACCTGCTGTATAATAAAGTTATACTTCATTACAAATATTTTTCTGAACTTTACTTACTGATAGTTATATTATTTTTCATTTATTAGCTAAATAAATAAGTAATGCATAAAAAGTTAGGCGTAATTATAGTAATGATTTAAATCTTCAACGTAAGGCAATCTTGTGCTAATCTTTAGAGCATTTTTATTGTGATAGGGTTCGCGTTCGAGTGGGTCGATTGGAAATCCGTTTTCCTTATGCAATGATTATTTTTGCAATTAGACATGCGCTATAAACCATGTTTTGATTGGTTATTAATTAAATTCTAAATCCTTTGTTAATCGCAGTCAACGTGTTTTCTAATGTGAAAACTGTGCGGCAGAGGTGTTCGCTAAAATCCCGGAACTTCATAGACATAGGAGAACTTAACTCTCGAACATAATCTGGAAGGTGAGTCAACTGAGGAATGAATGAGTTTAAATTTTCGATTCTACTGAATTCATGGAACACGAAATACATAGTCCAGATTAACTTCAGACTGCATTTACAGAGCAACTAGATTGTCCTGTCAAGTCATCTCATGTTGAACCCCAAACCAGGTAAATTTTTATGGTTTTCTAAAGAAAGACGAGGGAAGGAGTTGCACATGGTGGAAGCGGTCATTTGCAACATCCTTAATCACAGCTTAACTAGCAAAATTGGTTTGTGCATGAGTTTAATATAACTTGGTGAAGTGTAAGCTTGTGCATATTCACGCGCATTTCCCTATTCCCATTCGTTGTTGCATAATGCGCGTACTTAATCCACCTAATTCCCCCTTCGATTTGCATAATTCACCATATGCAATTCTGGCATCTGTGAGGTTTATCATATTTAAGATTTCTGGCAAAGGTGAGCGTACACTTACAATGGACGAGTGCTTGGTCCGAGTCGACATGCGTTTAAAAGCAAACGAAAATTGTGAACGCAACCACGTAATCTATATATCTAATTTCGAAATTATCGTTTCGAGGCCACGACGTGTGGCGCAAAGCTTTACGCGAGGCCTAAAGCTTGCGCTAATCAAGTTAAGCCGATTCCGCGCATCTTTTGAAGGGCTACTTATCGTTATCGGTGTGTATCTGTAGCTCAAATGAACTTGTGCCCAACTTTAGCCTTTCTGTCGCTCGTAACCAAGCCCTTGTCTAAAGATGGCCCACACACTTCTGTACAAATCGCGTGATCCTGGATCATTGTTTCGAATGCACAGCATGCATCAATTTACGATTTATCCAACGTGCCTGTTAAACATTCCTATTTCACAATTGTGTCCAGGCTACCGAGGCATCTCCGGTGCATGGCTGCAACTGAAGGAGGTGTGGACTTGCAATTTCGTGATCGGAAACCATTATTCGCGATATCGGTCAGTTTGTCACTCCGCACCCGACAATCGCTGACCGAGGGATACCTTGAATTGGCGCATGGTTAAATCATCCTCATTGGTGTTGGCTCTTCTAGAACCCAACCTGCGAGAAATCGCAGTTTATGCACACGTGCACGTGTGTATGCATTTTTAAAAAACATACTCACATTAAATGAGCCCACGTGTATGCCTAGCCTCGATTTGATTAATTTGGATTGTAAATGTGTCTGCAGTAGCTTATTGTTGCTTACTCTCTTTTTCTCTCTCTCTCCCTCTCTCTCTCTCTTTGCGATAGTGCAGACACGATGTCAGCTTCGTCCTGTGTATTGGCCGAATGGCATAGAACTAATACTGTTCTATTCACTTTTATGGCTAGGCTTTTGATTAGCAACGAGTCACTAATTTTTAAAGCGGATGGTTTGTTTTTAGCGCCCTCCTTTTCCTAGGTGGTCTTCCTAGTAAGGTTGATGCACACCATCTGCTTGGGTGCCAGTGGCCAAGGTATCCTTCAGCAACTGGAGCACGCCCCTCGCGTCTGGCACACTTGCTCTCACTTCGTCACTATCTGGTCGGCGCGAAATGTTCTGCTTATAGGGAAATCGAACTCTAGGCTTTGAATGACACGAGATGACTGCATCCCAGCACTACTGGCAGTTTTTATTCTTCCATTGTCTGCACGACCAGTGCGGGCCTGTCGGTCGTCTGGCGAGAAATTTATTCCCCTACGGGTTGGGACAATTGCTGGAAACGATTAGATGCTAATAAAGGTGGACGAGAAATTGAGTGGGTTAACACTTATTCGTGGCATCGGTCATTCAATCACGCTGCACGGATTCTCATTGCTAATTGAAGGCGAAAATCCATTGATGGTGGAGTCAGTGAGAGACGCAGGCCTTCCTTGATTGATTTATTTTATTTTCCAACTTCTTGGTATCTGTCGCTTTTGGAAAAATCATTGTTCGCGCGTGGAGGCAACAATGCTTCAAATCAAGTTTGCGAGCGTGGAGTAAACACCAACCAGGTTTTGTATTTGACCAGTCGTCGCACAGCACAGCAAAACTGCCGTTTACTTATTTATTTATTTATTTATTTGTTTGTTTTTGCTCGGCCTGACCTTGTGAATCGACACGTACGGAACTGGCTATTCGTGTTGCAGCCGAGAAGCCGTTCAAATGCGCCTTCTGCTCGAGTTCGTACAAGGACAAGTCTTGCCTGGTGGTGCATATGCGTAAGCACACCGGCGAAAGGCCGTATCAGTGCTTGTTGTGCCACAAGACGTTTGCGTGCTCCTCGTCGCTGCTGAAGCACAATCGCATGCACGCCGGACTCAGACCGCACAAATGCGACCTCTGCGAGAAGTGCTTCTATCAAGCCAGTCATTTGAAGCTACATCGCGATCGTCACGACACCGGCCTGCCGTATCGCTGTGATCTGTGCAAAAAGTGCTTCGCGGATTCTTCTGCTCTGCTCCGGCACAGTCATACACACACGGGCGAGAAGCCGTTCAAGTGCGAGTACTGCCCCCTTTCATACGGCAATCCGAAGAGTCTGATCACCCACATTCGAAAGCACAGTGACGCCAAGCTCTACACCTGCGAGACGTGTCGTCGTCGTTTCTACTACGCAGAGGCGCTGAACTCACACCTGAAAACGCATCACACCGGCGAGCGACCGTTTACCTGCCAGCATTGTCAGCGAAAATTTGAGCTGCTCAACCATCTCAAGGTAAGTGAGTGCGAGGTGGCGACCAAGGGCGGGTACGCATAACAAACTATGGCGCTGCAATTGTGGCTTTCGTTTTCTGGCTTAGGATGAGTTGCATTATGTTTGCACTGTCTAGGCAAATGAACACAATCCTCTAGCTAGCATCGATCCGGTAAACAGGAATACAGAATAGGTGGGTAACAAGCTGCGCGTCATTTGGTTCAGATAACCTAAACACTACGCTCAATGGTGTCGCGGTAAGTGTAGATGAGCATGGCCAGTGTGTGTGTGTGTGTGTGTGTGCAGTGCACAAACCTGTCTCACGTGTGTGCTGGGGCTTGGCACAGAATCAATAAGCCCGCTGAATTCGCTCACATGACTCTGACTCGCATGAGCAGTATTCAAATAACTGCTAGCCAATGTTGGATGGTGCGCGGTTTGCATGTTGTGTGGTAAGCACGTAATTGTGGAAGCAGCAATAGCCGCCTATGTCAACGGTGGCTATGAAAGGCTCGACGCTGATCAGACCAGCGCTTCCGGTGTTGTAGTGCAACTTCAAATGAGAAACTAAGTTAGTAGCCTTGCAGAGGACCGGAGTTGCCAACCGCAGTGTGTCGAACACGCCTGCACGATGCCCAAGCTGGTGTTTGCCGTCTGCGAATCGCAGTGCGTCACGGCGAAGCACAAGTCTGCTCCATCGGTTGCACTGGAAGTGCACCTTGCGAATTGAAGCCTAACTTTGTTGCAGTGCAGGCCTGCGCAACACAGTTACAAATCGAGCCTTTTCCCTTCGCTAGAACTCAACTCGACGGAAAAACAAGGTGCCTTGTGTAGTACATGTGCTGTATATCGGTAAAATTTTGATTCCTTTACATTTACAGGTGCAATGATTGTTTTTGGCATTGACTGGTGAGTTCTCACTTGTCCCGTCACTCTGAAGCTGTCCACAATCAGTTTTTTAAAAATTGTTCGTGAGCCGGTCTTTTCCGATTTCTCCCCAAATTTTCTGGACTTCATTTCCGGTCCCATCTTCATGGTCGACACCGTACTCAGAACAGCTAATTGAGGACGGTGTTAGAGTGACGGGACAAGTGAGAACTCTTCAAGCAATGCCCAACACCAACTGTGCACCTGGAAACGTAAAGGAATCAAGATTGTGCCGACTTAAAAATGCCATCAATTATCCCGCAACATGAAGCTGTGCACTAAAACTGAACAATTACAGCACTTTGCAAGGAAGATCATCATTCAAATTTGATACCAAATATGTCGTTCGAGATGAGATTTAGCGAAAACAAAATGGCTATTTTAAACTATTTAAAAACACTTGCTTTGTCATATAGTTTTACCTGACCAAACAAATTATTTATTAATTTAAATTTCTAATACACAAATTAAACTAGAACAAAAGTTTCCCATGCGGGCTTTCCAAGGCCCGTGCCAAATTGTGCTTAGTTATGCGTCTTTTATTTGTACATTTTAATACAATGCGGTACACTGAAGTGAGACCCAGATCTCCCACACAATAGGATCCAGAGGAATTAATGCTGAGCTGGGTCTGTCGTTAAACTCCCACATTTCTGCGCACGTTCAACTGTCTCTTGGTTAGTGAGTGGGCCAGGCGTGCTGAAAAATTGAGTTTACCTCCAGAGGATTGAAGCTAAGAGCAAGATGTAAGAGCCCCATGCCGATATCACAGTTATTTTCAACTGGGGTCCATCTTGCTATGGCTCCGTTACCGGCACAACCTTTACCTATTTACTCTCTCTCTCTCTATCACATAAATTTCACTAATAATTTTTGTACCAAAATTATTAGCATTTTTAGTTATTTAATTGTTCTTCTTATGGTATTATGGCAGTAAAACGTTAGCTAATAATGCCTTTTCTATTGGTCTGCATGAAGAAGAAGAAGATTGTGATGAGGATGATGATGATGATGATGATGATGCCAAATTTTGCTGGTATCGATAAAAAAGTAAATTAGTGAGACTTAGACTAATTGGTATAAATACATCAGTGTTGTAGCCGACAGTATTTTGCTAGAACGAGAGAGAGAAAGAAAGAAAGAGAAAGAGAGAGAGATAGAGAGAGAAAGAGAGAGATATATAAAAAGATAGGGAGAGATAGAGAGAGAAATAGAGAGAGATAAAGAGAGATAGAGAGAAAGAGAGAGAAAGATAGAGAGAGAGAGATTTAAATTGATAAAATAGAATATTTGTTACCTGCCTATCGCAATTTGATTTACCTTTGCTTCACCAAAAACTCAATTATGTCCACTCATGCATGTTGTCAGGTGCACATCAGCAGAATGCACTCAATTGCTTCGATCGAGGTGGGCGCGCTTAAAAAGGCGAAAAAGCTTGCGGCGAAAAGGAAAGCGACAGCGCGCACAAAATTGAACAAAACAATAAGACAAAGGCAATCGATCAAGCGGGAGCCGGAGGTTGTCAATGACGGCCAGGCCATTTCGCTTAATGACACGCCTAGTGACTGTGAGGACACCGGCAGCGCGAATCGCCGCGGAACTAAAAGAGGCTGCACCGTTGATCAGGATAATGCTTGCGTTCTCAAGCAGGAACCGATCGATGAAAGAGGTGTCTCGATCAACGAACCCGCGGCAGCATTAGTAAAAGAGAAGATTGGCGTCACTGAGAGCAGTAATCGGAAGATGCGAAACTGCCGTCGTAAGAAAGTGTCGTACACAGAAAGTTCTGACGTTGACGCGAAGCTATCGGACATTGAATCGTCTAACAAAAACGACAAGCCTCAAACTGGTAAACGCACTCGCAACGTGGCAAAGAAACTGAAGCGTGCCGTGAGCTCAAAGGCCGCCACCGAGCAGGTGGAAACACGCATCGTAGAGAAGTGTCGCTCTGGCCAGGCATCGGCGTCAGCCAGTGTGCCGGCCAACAAGCACCGCAAGCGGACTCGAAAGCAGACTAGTCAGCCTACTCCTTTGGAAGCGGGTTCGGTAGCTCGTGCCAAAGCTAGAGTCCGCAAGAAGCAGCTGCCTGCAGACCATGTGTGCGTCATTTGCAAGCAACCATTTCAAGAGGCTGTCCAGTTGTTGGAACACTTTAGAGTGCAACACCCGAGTGTGGCTACGGCTGCAGCCGCGGCAGTTGCTGCAAAGGCTGCCGTGGCCGCGTCATCTGCTATGGTGCCACTGGCCTCGAGTGAACAGTCGCCGGACGCCATTCTGTTGCAGAACTTTATGGCCGACTGGTTGACGGGTATGTGGCTTGCAAACCCAAAATTTCACGAGGCCAACAGCAACACGAAGCAGGCAATTTGCGCCGGTTTCAACCTGACTGCGGATAACAACTCCTCGCTGTTTATGGGCTCCGCTTTTAACCAGCCAACGGGTAGCGTGCCTGGCGTCGGATTCCGAGTGATTAACAATGCGCTCACGTCGGACGGCATCTCGCTGCTGCACAGAGAAGCGTTTGGCGACGCCGTTAAAAATGAAGAATATGCGGCAAGCCAGACTGACGGCACAGACAATGATGACGATGAGGATAATGATGATGAGGACGATGATGATGATGATGATGATGATGACGGTGATGATGATGACGGAGATGACGATGATGGTGATTAAAGTGTGAACCCGGTGGAAGCCGGCGTTTTTCAATTTGCCATTTTACAGCCAGACTAGAGGCGTCACTTCAGTAGAGACTTAGTCGAATTCGACGTAGGCAGCTGTAGGAACTGACGTAGCCGGGTAGTGCAAAGCTTTGGCCTCACTCTAGGCCGATTCACGAAAAAACAAGGAGAGTTTGTGTGTGTGCTTGTGTGTGTGCTTGTGTGTGTGTGTGTGTGTGTGTGTGTGTGGAGAGAGGGTGAGTGTACAGGCTATAAAGCTTGCGGTTACTAAACACAGGCAGCTAGGCATCTTTGAGGGGGGGGGCAACTTTGACGTAGCAGTCGCTTGACCCGATGGCTGGCATCAGTGGCCCGGTGGTGAAGAATTGCCTCTTTTGTTGTACAGTCAAAAGTGCTATTTCAGTCCACTCTGTTTCAGACTGAATTCCATTTATATATGGATTTTTGTGTGTTTGTATTTATGTACGTGTGTATGCATAAAGATGTGTATATTTGCAGGTGCTTATGTGTGTATGTATGTATGCATGTATGTATGTATGTGTGTATGTATGTGTGTATGTATGTATATATGTATGTATGTATGTATGTACGTACGTATGTATGTATGTATGTATGCGTGTATGTATGTATGTATGTATGTATGTATGTATGTATGTATGTATATACTAATGTGTGCGTACATGAATATATGTATTGATGAGATGTAGTTATTTGCTTTTATTTGCCAGTTTTGTGGAGGTCGCCTTATTTGCATTCATTGACTTTCGTGAACTCTTCTCTTCTTGTTAATTGTGTTAGTTGTTTTGTATAATTGTTCTCTCCTAGTGTGTTGATTGGCTTAGTTGCGATGAAGATCGCCTGGGTGAAAGCTGGAAATGCAGGTCAAATGGGCAGATCGATTGTCAAATGCACCGTTTCCATGGGTAGTTGTACTTTAGAATCTCAAATTCAATGCTCTACCGAGAAAAACATCCATACTACTGTGCTGCTTTTAGATGAAAATCTGATTCGCCTTGTCCCGTGGTAACGAGTGACTTTTGTTTGGTCTTTTTCACCTGAGCTATTTGCCACTACAGGCTGGTGAGCACAGTCTTCCTAGAGCAACCGGTTTTGAGGCACTGATGGCGTTTTCCTTCCGCTGCCAGCACATTCCATTGTCACCTATGTAACCCTAGGTTTTAACTGCTCACCAGAACACATCTCTGTGCTGCAGATGGCGCATGAACGCTGCCGAGATAGTATCACCTGTGTTCCAGCTAAAGTTGGTTCGGATTCGCCGGTCGTCAGGCCGGAATTTGCTTTGGCTCCGAGCTACGTGCTGATGCCGTCACTTGAAGTGCGCGTTTTATTACTCAGGCAAGCGGCAATTTCGAGTCTAACAATTCGAGTTGTTGTTAATGACGCGTGCTAGCTTGTTCTCGTGCTCCAGACGTTTGTTTTGGCATGTCTCGCGGGCAGGATTCGCGTGTTCCACTGACCGCGTCTGCCAAGGTGTTTGCTTGATCGTGGGCTGCTTTGATCCCGATGCTTATTGCAATTTTTAATACGCAGGCAATGCGAAAACAATTGTATCATAATCATCATCATGTTTGCAATTATTCTTTGTTTTATTTTAACGATTCACGTTTTTTTGAACTACTTACGTGTTTGCAATTTCGGTAGAGAGGCTATGTACAAGCCGCCTCACATCGGTTGCTATGCGATGTAATTAGTGCGAAATTAGCGGTGGGGCTTGTGAACTGGGACGCTTTGCCAGATGGGCGCAATTTTAGTTTTGTTTCCTTTTTTGTATCTACTTGTTTGACTGCACTATCAGTATTAGACGACTTATTTTCAGTCCACTATGTGATGCCAATTTGTACACGTTTTGCTACTTCAGTATTACTGCAACCCCGTTTCACCTGTCTAGCTTCTTCCGCGTTGACATTCATTACGCCACTTTCGCCTAGTACTCGGTCACGCGTAATTGTGACCAAGTGCAAATTTGTTTAATAATGTGATTTGATAATGTTTTTTACTCACAAACTCATCTTTTTCAACGTTTCCTCAAGGCAGCACCGACCATCATTCGGGCAATGCTATTTGAGTTATCTTCTGACTTTATTGGGCAACGACACAGTATTCTCTTAACTTTAATTAATCACACACGTGGATTTTTGAGTGCGACATCTAACACTATGATTGGTGGAGCATTATATATATATATATATATATGGTATATATATACTTAGCATATATATATATATATATATACTATATGCTGCTATATATATATACTTATGTATATATATATATGCTATATATATATATATATAATATATATATATACTACTGCTGTAATATATTATCTCACTTATACTATATAGAGTAATTCACCCGATTGGATTTGAGGTTTCGCCTGTATTGGAAACTCATCACGTATTGGCCATAATTTGCCGCGGACAGAAAAACAGATTCCAAGTCAGACGTGCCCGGGTTCAAGCCCTGTCCGCGACCAATTCTGGCCAGTACATGATGAGTTTCCAATACAGGCGAAACCAATCTACCGGGTGAATTGCCTTTTCTACACTATACAATGCTTAGTTTACACTGACATGTGTAAGTAATTAATGGTTGAGGTGTTTATGTCTCAAGATTGCAACCTTGATTTCAATAATTAATTTTTCGTTAACCCTGATCCTACTATTAGGCCGGTGTGCTTTAAAGCTTACTACAATGATATGCATAAAATATGTCACTTCAGTTTATGGTAATGCCGGAATCTGAGCTCAGAGTAGCATTGCTTTCATGACTTCGCAACACTTTTTCTACGCCACCGAAACCCGTGCATTCAACGCAACTTTCCATTATGTACCAACTTAACGTATTTTCGTCAGTCTTTCCTTAATGTCTATTCTGATAATGTCATGCGTCAACAAACCAATTATTTCTCATTTTACCACCTGAATGCACAAAAATGAATATATGCTTGTCACCTATCGTGATGTTCCTCAATGTTTACAAACTATGCACACATTGTTGTAAAATTTGGCAATATATCTGGCGTTACTAGTTGGTTAGCACAGGTGCGAAATTTTCGCCACTGCGCAACAAATGGATTGTCAGGTATCTTTGCTATTTCGCACCTGCACGAAAAAGGCCCCTTTTTGGTCCTGAAGTTCGAGACCTTTGCTCTGTGCTCTGTATGGAGACGTGGCTCTCCGTTTGAGTCTGCACTCAACTTGAGTGGTTCTCAAACGGATATTTCCATTGTTGGATTACATGCTTGTTTTTATTCTTAGCAGATACGGTGGTCACATCTTTGACAGCTAATCGTTTAGTCAGATTTGGTTGGCTTGGCATGTTTAAATCGTGTCTACATGATTATCTCTATTTACCACACAAGTTTTACACCAATTCTGTGATTTCTTGTTTTACTCATCCAATTAGTCATTTTAGTGCAGTGGTGGGGATTTTCTAGTGATCTGCGGTCTTCGCCTTAAATCGGCAAATGGAAAAAAGATGAACTGATTACATGGAGACAGCGTGGTCTTCGGACAAAAGATAGGATCTCTGCTGTTGTAGTTTAGTCTTCGTGATTTCCAATGGTGAAAAAAAAAATTATTGCTACAGACGACAGCTTCGTTGTACGGGGGATGGATAAGAAATACGGCCCGCGCGAAAGCCAACTCTTATGCCCACTTCTGTTTAATTTGAACCTGGATTCACGTTTTTTACATGGCTTCTTTTTAGTTGTCCTATTTGATTATGTATTATTCGATTAACTTTCTCTCAACTATCGTTATTATTTTTACTATCAAAAATGTATACTAATTAAAAAGAAACAACAACAGTGATTCTATTCTTTCTTGGGAACTCTTGGCCATGCCAAATTTGGTATTTCGTGCATTTACGTAGATCGCTTTTGGGTCACTCGTGGCAGCATAATTTCAACGAGCCTTTCCGTCACTTCTGCGACGCAAATGTCCCTCCCATGGTGAACACAGTTCAATTTGGCTTCGCTGGCAACTCTTCAATGGGATCATGGCAAGTTGTGCTCGAAGGAGGTAACGTTGGCTACAGAATGCCGAATCTAGTGTATATTTTGCGCCTTTAGAAAACTGCGCTGGAATCAGAAATTGTGGAAGTCATTGTGGACTGGTGTTTATTTCAAACCAGCAAACTTGATTCAAATTAAAAAAAAATGTTTTGGCTCTAAGCTTTCAAGTTATGATGCCATCTTCGGTGCTTTTTTAACTTGCACCCGTAGTTATGTTGTCATCTGAGTTTATTAGACAAGCCAAAATCAGCAACGTTAAAAATTTTACAGGTATTTCAGCAAATCACACCTATTAAGTGAGACACAACAAGAGTTAAAGAGCCAATTTTAAATGTTCACCTTGAAAGCAGTTTAAACCCGTCACTTGGGAAGCAAACTTGGCATAGAAATTTGCTTACTTCTTTAAAATCGTATGTTATCGAATTTTCAGACGTGCCAGTATGCTCATTCTCATCTTTGCCGTGAGTGCGCTATTCAGATGATTGTCTCTTTCCCGTTTATTGTCCACATTGAAGAAATTCCTTTATCTTCTGATTTCGAGAAGCTATTTATACCTAGTGCTAGAACAACTTAGTGGATACACGCCAAAAGGAAGTAGGATTCCGCTCTATTTAAGGCCACGTCCTGATCACTTGATTCTTTCGATATCACGTTTCCTTTCCAATTTCCCGACATTTCGTTACACTATAATCGTGGATGGCATGACAAGATGGCCGACCGGTGCGTTCTTCATAGCAGAAGTTGTTCTGTCATTATTTGCCATTTCATCATTGTACCTAAGATAAAAGAGTAATGAAGATTGCGAATGGCAGATGAGTGGTCAGTAGTCTAGACGAACCAGATACCATTATTAAGAAAACAAATAGGCCTCAGTCGAGCACAGTAATCGGAGTTTTAACTGTGGGAGGTTGACAGAAAATTAGCATTCCTTAATCATTTTCTTTAGGTCGCCAAAATAGGCGCGCATAAATTTAAGGACACTTTGGGCTCCGAACTTTGTTCTTACTCGTTTTGAAGAGCATAAGAGAACTTGCAACTCGCAGATAATCCTCATAGCCCTGTCTATAGATTACTGGAAAACTTTTCATTTGATGCAGCGCTCAGACACAAGGCCAAAGTTAATCTGGTCGCACAAGCAAAAGCGAACTTGGGCTGCGAAAGGCTTCTCGTCCAGGAGCGAGCAATCCTGGTCTTACGATTGGCCCGAAGGCAAACTTACTAACGAGGATTACACCTCAATTTAAATATAACATTGATATGCTTTTCTGGGACATTTTTGTTCCTTCTAGTTTCACGCTCTTGAAGTTGTGAAGCAGTCGATACTGTCTCTTTCTACAATGTATAGATGGTCTGAATGCTTATCTACCTCGCTGGTTTGCAAATTATGCATTTGTGATCGGCACAATTGCATATACACGCAATGGGCACGCCGATGGGCAGAACGTCACGGTAAATTAATGAAGTGAATAAATTCAATTGGAAAGCCAAATTTGATCTCTCCGAAAAGCTTCAGCTTAAAAAATGGAATTTGTAATATAGTACTGCTTGATCTATACAACATAATCTTTGTTACGAATAACCATAAGTTTAATCTACACTAATTTACTGACAGTTTAGAAAACTTTTCATTCGATAAAAATAAACAATTGGATGTTTTAAAGTCAAATATAATAAACTCGGGTTTCCTTTTAGCTACAACGACTTTGGCGATTCAATTTTCTTTCTTCATATCTTAATTGTAAATAATTTACGTTACGAGAATTTACTGAAATTTAAAAAAAATCAAGTTTGCGAGCTTGAAGTAAACACCAATCCCATTGTATTTAACCAGTCTTCGAATAACATAGCAAACTAAAGCCAGCCGAAACGCACTGGCGCGTTTCGTCCTTCCATGATCATCATCAGAGTACGACGGCAAACTCACTAGCGAGGATCAAACTGCATTGCGTATGTATATGGAAAACAAAAAAAATAGATATGCGGCTCTCACCTCTAGTAGTCAAGAATGCATTGTACACGACTGGAAATGTTGGCTGTACAATTTCAATGCAGTCACAAACATTAACTGTTTGTAGCTTTCGCCTCGCACACATTTTTATATAGACAATATAATTAAACAATAATTGATTGGGCGCGTGACGGTAACAATTCTTTAAATCTAGTTTACGAGCTTGAAGTAAACACCAATTCCATTGTATTTAACCAGTCGTCGAACAACATAACAAAACTGCTACCAGTTAAATACTGTTTGATTCGGAGAGCTAATATATATGCAAGTATGTATTAGGTGTTGCGAACCTAGTAACAAATTAGTTCAGCTGTGACCAGAAGGATAAACCAAAGGCAGCATGAACGGAAAGTATAATCTCATGCACATTCGTTTCGTGCTTACTGGCGACTCATCAGTAGGAGCCGGTATTACGCCCTTTAACCGCTATATATTTGGTAGAAGAATGTGGAATAATAGGACGGTACAATCTCCTAGACGAATGTGTAAACCTGCAATAGTGAAGCTAACATCGTATAGTCTACGACAATGCGACTTCAACGCTAACTCACACTATATAATATATATACCGAGTCTGTAAAGGATACTAACACTATGGCTATTGTGTTAGTAACCGATACCAACATTATTGTACCGAAAAGGTAAATGGTACTAACAAGACCCGCACAACCAATGTTCGTTTAATTAAATAAATGTTCATTGCAATACCACTTCCCAATGTAATGTGGTGTCTGTTCAGTAATGACAGATTGGGCATGGTTAGTTGAAACTTTGTGTCTAAATGGATGCCATATGAGCTCCACCTAAAGGAAAAATTGACTAACCAAGTTACATTAGTTAGTATATAACTAAAAATTGTGTGTAGTGTAGTGTGCGGCAGGATAGCTCACTGGTTAGAGCACCAGATTCCGAAGCAGACGTGCCCAGGTTCGTATCCTGTCCGCGGCAAATTCTGGCCAGTACTTGATGAGTTCTAATAAGGACGAAACCGGTCTACTGGATGAATTGCCTTTTCTACACTATACAATTCTTAGTTTATACTGACATATGTAAGTAATTAATGGGTCAGGTTTTTATATCAAGACTGCAACCTTGATTATAATAATTGTTATCACCACCCGCGCAACCAATGTTCGTTTAATTATATAAATGTTCATTTCAATACCACTTCCCCATGCAATGTGGTGTCTGTTCAGTAATGACAGATTGGGCATGGTTAGTTGGAACTTTGGGTCTAAATGGATACCATATGAGCTCCACCTAAAGGAAAAATTGACTAACCAAGTTACATTAGTTAGTATATAACTGAAAATTGTGTGTAGTGTAGTGTGCGGCAGGATAGCTCAGTGGTTAGAGCACCAGATTCCGAAGCAGACGTGCCCAGGTTCGTATCCTGTCTGCGGCAAATTCTGGCCAGTACTTGATGAGTTCCCAATAAGGACGAAACCGGTCTACTAGATGAATTTCCTTTTCAACACTATACAATTCTTAGTTTATACTGACATATGTAAGTAATTAATAGATCAGGTGTTTATATCAAGACCGCAACCTTGATTATAATAATTGTTATCACCACCCGCGCAACCAATGTTCGTTTAATTATATAAATGTTCATTTCAATACCACTTCCCCATGTAGTGTGGTGTCTGTTCAGTAATGACAGATTGGGGATGGTTAGTTGGAACTTTGGGTCTAAATGGATGCCATATGAGCTCCACCTAAAGGAAAAATTGACTAACCGAGTTACATTAGTTAGTGTATAACTGAAAATTGTGTGTAGTGTAGTGTGCGGCAGGATAGCTCAGTGGTTAGAGCACCAGATTCCGAAGCAGACGTGCCCAGGTTCGTATCCTGTCCGCGGCAAATTCTGGCCAGTACTTGATGAGTTCCCAATAAGGACGAAACCGGTCTACTGGATGAATTGCCTTTTCTACACTATACAATTCTTAGTTTATACTGACATATGTAAGTAATTAATGGGTCAGGTGTTTATATCAAGACCGCAACCTTGATTATAATAATTATTATCACCACCCGCGCAACCAATGTTCGTTTAATTATATAAATGTTCATTTCAATACCACTTCCCCATGTAATGTGGTGTCTGTTCAGTAATGACAGATTGGGCATAGTTAGTTGGAACTTTGGGTCTAAATGGATGCCATATGAGCTCCACCTAAAGGAAAAATTGACTAACCAAATTACATTAGTTAGTATATAAC
>JAQBSW010012265.1:0-17331 GCA_029291075.1 Eudiplozoon nipponicum | reverse complement strand
GCTAATGAACAACTACCCAAAGCGATTCATTAATGTCAACATCAGACCACGGCAGATTCGCACTAGAGAGGATACCATCAAACAGGTGATTAGAATAACTAAGGAAAATTTTCCCTTTGTTAAAGTTAATATCACATTTAGAACACAGAGAATCATGAGGTTGGATGCCAAAGATCAATTGCCAATTCTTTCCAAATCATTCATAGTCTACAAATTCTCATGTATGTGCGGTAGCACATATATCGGACGTAAGAAGAAGCAATTGATAAGCAGAATCCAGCAACATTTGCCACAGAAATTTATTAACAAAGGCTTGGCACCGTCAGGAAAATCAGCTATTTCCGATCATATATTGGAAATGGGGCACCCAGTCAATTTGACGTATTTCTCAATTCTACATAAAGCAAAATCAGAAAAATTATTATTTAATTATGAAGCCCTTTATATGAAAGAACAAGCACCTGACCTAAATATTCAAAAGCTTGATCAACATGATATTCTAATCGAGTGGCCACGGAAAACAAAATTCAATAAAAATTTATTAGTATTCAGGCAATACCAAACACGCCCTCGACTAGAATCAACAAAACATGATTGGCAACTAACTGAAGAGGAAAAAACAGATGCACATACGGTGACAGAAGGTTCCAAACAATATGAGCGTTCAACACCGCAACCCACAATTCCGCTGTTACCAATTGAAGAACACAAATTTGTGCAAAATGGTGAAACTAAAGACAACACTCGAAAAAATAGCACTCGTACACGTAACAGCGAACAATTCGAACAGATGGGTAACTCTCAAGCCATCAATACAATAATGACCAGATCTCAGACATCACTTTGCAATACAGTGAGAAGGACCTTTACATGCAAAAACGGCACACATAGAGACACAAACGCATACACACTTACCAAACAGCCAAAACAAGAATTAGAAAGCCAAGTCATAATTGTTGCCATCCACATATCCAAATGAAAACCCAGAATGTATATAAATGAAAGATTGTAGAGCGAAGTTTAGTATTCTCAAAATAAATGGCCATTATCCACTTTGTTATTAATGTGTTTTTTCTTCCTAATTAGAAATATACTATGTAATATTCGAAGGCAATGAACATAATAAAGATATATATATATATATATATATATATATATATATATATATATATATACAAAATACAAGAATTCAATCGATTGCTAAGCATCTGATAAAAATTAAACGAACATTGGTTGCGCGGGTGGTGATAACAATTATTATAATCAAGGTTGCGGTCTTGATATAAACACCGGACCCATTAATTACTTACATATGTCAGTATAAACTAAGAAGTGTATAGTGTAGAACAGGCAATTCATCCAGTAGACCGGTTTCGTCCTTATTGGGAACTCTTCATGTACTGGCCAGAATTTGCCGCGGATGCCATATGAGCACCACCTCGAGGAAAAATAGACTAACCAGTTTACATTATTTAGTATATAACTGAAAATTGTGTGCAGTGTAGTGTGCGGCAGGATGGCTCAGTGGTTAGTGCACCAGATTCCGAAGCAGACGTGCCCAGATTCGAGTCCTGTCCGCGGCAAATTCTGGCCAGTACATGATGAGTTCCCAATAAGGACGAAACCGATCTATTGGATGAATTGCCTTTTCTACACTATACACTTCTTAGTTTATACTGACGTATGTAAGTAATTAATGGGTCAGGTGTTTATATCAAGACCGCAACCTTGATTATAATAATCTGATATAGCTCTTTTACCACAGGTGAATGTCAAAGTTCAGATAACAATGGACTCGTATTTCGGAGTACATCTCAATATTATTATGGATAGTAGAAACATGAAAGAGGATAAGCTTAAAACTAAGCTCTGATATGAAACAGATCAATTTCCGCTATATTGTTTATCGTAAAGTATTTTTTGAAATTTGATTGGGGAGTGCCAGCTTCATATTTTCCAATGCCGCGTTTTACTTACGCGGGTAAAAGCTTTGCAGGGACAGTTTCACAAAGATTAGATTGATCACAATTTCCAATTCCGTTTTGTCTACCATCGGGCTGAGTTTGTATTCGTCCCAATGGAAATGGGTTTCTATCACATCTTTTTTTACTGGCTACGTTTCGGAACGTAAATATACATATATATATATATATATATATATATATATATATATATATATATATATATATATGTGTGTGTGTGTGTGTGTGTGTGTAGATATGGTTGTTGTGTGATGGCATTCATGTGCGCTAGACATATGCATATATTGAGTTTAGTTAGTGAGACAAATTTTATATTCAAACCATTGGTGAGTCAAAAAATAAAATATAAATAGAACGGTTTTTGAACGAGGTTAGCACATTTGCTTAAATCTGCTATTGTGTGTATTGTGCTGTGGATATAAGTAGACAAATTGGCCTGATGATGGAACGGGGATTTTCTATCCGAAACGTAGCCAGTAATCAAAGATGTGATAGAATCGCAGTTTCATTGGGACGAATACAAACTCAGCCCGATCGAAGACAAAACGAAATTGGAAATTGTGATCAATTGGATCTTTGTGAAACTGTTTATCGTAAAGTCTGAATAAGATTTTCATTACAAATTACCACACTCTGGTAACTAACAGCAAAAATATCAATTGCTTATGCGCTGCATGTATGCCACTTACCTGAAATGTGAAGAACGGTAGCCAACAAAGAACGAAGCAGCCAACAATTATTCCCAAGGTAAGAACTGCTTTGTTTGTTTCCCCAGATTCAGAATTTGAATGAAGTCTACTCAGAATGCTGCCTTCTGTCAGAGTTTGCTTAGCGGTGTATGCTCCTTTACGTGCCATCTCCCTTTTCTGCAACCAGTGGTATCTGACAACTTGCAACATTGAGCTGTCTTTCTCCACAGGGTGATGCATATTTTGGACAATTTTAGATTTGCCATCTGGATCATTGTATTCTTCCGGATGCTTTATCAGACAACGTGAACTGAAGGGAGGCGTCCGCGTTATTATATGATGATATTGCTCAGATTCTTTCAATATTCTCCTATTGCTGTTAGGACGGCTACTGCCGTGCACATTTTTCGATAAGAAATGCTCTTCCGATAGATGGATGTTATTCACAGTGTTCTTACCTAGTAGGGACTTATCTTGTTGAGGTGTTGACTCATCTTCTTTACACTCATGGCTAATAAAGTTGAAAATAGGCTCCATGTCCCCATCATCGAGATGATGATTCTTTTGTGATGGCATTCTAAATAATGCTGTGTTTGCAACGTCCTTCTTGGTTTTGATCTCATTTTTGTCTAATAGGTTGTGGTCGGCTTTTGTTTGTCGATCAGTCCGAGCTGAATTATAGACAGACCGTTTTTCGTGAAATTTCTCTTGCCTATAATTCGATGGCGGGGGCCTTTTATGTAAGTTTTCGGTACTGATAGTCTCCAGAGCATCGTCCTCACTGGTAATGGAGCCGCATAGGAGAGTTGTTACTTGAGACTGGCGAGGCTGAGATGAGGATGCCCTGGAACCACTCAGACTCGGACAGTCAGAATTTACAGACGACTTTCGATCGGCACCAGTGTAGTGTCGACATACGGGCATCAAATCCGTTGTGTCATCAGTCAAAGCTTTACTGGGCAATGTTGATCGGTTTCTAACCCGATTCATAACTTCATTGAGTTTATTTTTGTCATAGTTATAGCGAAAGTGTTTAGCCATAACGTGGCCAGAGTACTGTTGCGCGTCAGAAGTTGACTTAGCCCACTTCCAGCAGGGTAATTCTGATTCAGTTGTCCTTTGGCCTAGGTTATTGGTTGTCCTGTTAATTCCTAAATATTCCGACGATGTTGTCCGTGAAACCAGTGAGCATTTTGTTAAGTTACCAACTAGAGGCACTGATGGCTGTGTAAAAATATTCACACTATTTGCAGTTGTTTTGGGAGTTTTACGATAAACAGACGTTGTATTCACGGACGACGATGTAATGGTTGTATTTGTGGTAGAAAATTTACTACTACAAGGTGTAGGATTAGTGCTACACTGACAGAGAAAGTGGCCGGCTTTCTGACACTTCACAGGTATTCTATTGCACGTGATCTTACTCAATTTTGCTCGAGCCGTTTGATGGGCATCTTTTCGTGCCATACGCCGGGCCATGTAAAGAATACGTCCATTTAACACCAGCATCACTGCAAGGGGGGCATAGAAAGCACTACCAGTTGCATACAACTGGTAGTAAAAGTCCTGGCTGTAGTTGCACTGAAACATGAGACTCGGACGAGTCCAGCCTAAAAGTGGTGGGACAGTAATCAGTGCGGCCAGAGTCCAACACACCAAAATCATACCAAGCATTTTCGATTTTGTGCGTTGCTTTGGATAGTTCAATGGATCGTTTATGGCCTTGAACCTATCAATAGAGATTGCGCACAGCCCTAAAATGGACGCCGAGCATAACAAAACGTCGGCGCTAAGAAAGAGATCACACAACCCCTCGGTGAATATCCATAAAGACTCCAACTGGTAGACGGCAGCAAACGGTAATACCAGGAGACTGAGCAGTAGATCACACAAGGCCAGATTGAGAATCAGTAGGTTACTGGCTGTACGTAGTTTGTGCACCAATAGAATGGCAAGAATAACGAGCGTGTTGCCGAAAGCAGTAAGTAGTGTGAGAAAAGCCAGTGTTAGAACCAGAATGATATAGTTCACTTCCGAGTACTGTTGTGGTAGACACTTCTTGGCTTGTTCAACTGTTATATTGGTAACAGGCAATTCCAAATGCAACAAACGACAGATCTCCATATCAGGAGATCTGACGGCCAGCTCTGATGAGGTGTCATTTGTCAGGTTATGCACGACATCATAAGTAGTTAGATTAAACCCACTGTGGTTATTAGAGTGATTTAACTTATTTTCTATCTGCATATCTATTGAACTGTTTTAAATATGACGAAGAAATTTTTTAGAATTTAATTTTTTTATTTGCACAATTGTTAAACTTGGTGAATAGATACGCGAAATACAATAGACTATAATTGAATTTTAATGCGCGTCATGATTAACTTTTTATTTCAACAAATGCGTAACAATTTCAATTTTAACCATTTAAAGCGAATAATTTGCTGTTCAAACACAAATTTTGGTTCACATATTTGAATAAGTTGCCGAAAAATCAATTCATAAAATAAATTTGAAGATCAATTTGAATTGCTATCAATGATGTCGAAATTTATTTTAAGTCAGTGCAGATATTCAGAGTAGACTTCAGATTCGGATGTCGGGATGAGACTGGTTGTCTTATTATTTCTTCGAGAATTTTTTGCATGTGGCTTAACCCATCATGTTATAAGCCATTACAAAATATTTTCGTTTAACGGCAACTCACGAGAAGGTGAGAAGAAACGGAAAATTGTAATTCTTTTAAAAGTTCAAACTAGACGTAAACCCGTCTTGAGGCATTGGTTTGGCATCACGAACATGTATTATACCATTCTGTTTACACTTGCAATAGCAAGAAAAAGATTTGTATTAATCTACAAGCTTTTCAGTTATACGAATATAATTTTTCTAAATGGGATTTGTTATATGAAAATCAGTCATCAGATTGCACAATTAAAAAGACCACAGCACGTTGGAAGATTTCCGTATGTCTAGGAAATGCCTCAAAATTATTTACTTTACGAGACAATTCAAGAGAAAGACTTGTTCGTTGAAGGGAATCTAAACATGATTTGCACAGGGAAAACGTTCAGATTCGTACTTGCTGCATCAGGCAATGAACTGATAATTCATTATTATCTCTAATCCCAAATTAAAAATTTTTACATTGTTTTATGTGTTTTATGTTAAACACAATCAGCAAACATGTTATGATTCAACTGTTGGTCTAAATTACATCGATACACAAATTTAAGTTTATGATAATTAATTTAAAGGAGAGAAAATATATGCGCGAAAAAGTTTCTCCCCACAAAATATTTGATTTTGACCATTTGTTCAACTTCCAGTCTCAAGAACTTTGATAGTTTTTATGCCAATTTTATGTTATTATGTAAGTTATTTTATCGCAAAGTTTATGCCTGCGAACTGTTTAATAACAGAAATACACAGTTTGAGGAATTAAATTTCACATTTACATTGATATATATAAATGTATATATTCAGCGTTGTTAAAAATATGTTTAATAAAAAATGAATATCATATGTAATTTGTAATGCTAGATTCAAAGTGATCCTTAAGTTTTGAATAGTATCTCCAGTTGAAATTTATCATCCTAATTGGATAGCATTTATTTTCAAGGATTAGGCAAAAAGCACCGTTGAAAATTTAAATCGAATTACGATTTAACGCGTATATTTTATGGGTAATTGTAAATTTTGACAAAAGTTGGTACTCTACTTAAAGACATCGTAATTGGTACCAAACACCACAAGTTAACAGCACAACCCACATAACGAATCGCAGATTAATTGTTGACACAACAAAACGAAGATTTAGATATGAATATTTACGAATAAATGGTACTTTTCTATTAAAATGCAGCCAACAAAGCTTGTTTAAGCAAAAATAATTGTTGCTTATAGGCATAAAAATCTGATGATGGAAATATTTCCACGTTAACTTCGAAGATTTCTTAAAATTGCAAAACGAAAATCGAATAACTCTACACTTTTATACCATTAACAGAGCAAAGGAAACACAGACACGTGTTGATGGAATAAATGCATGCCTAAATTACTTAGGCCAATCAAGTTAATTTGTTTAGTTTGCCAATCATCGTTTGGATAAAATTTAACTTGACAGAATATTTTGGTAATTTGCCTATCTGCTTTAAGTTTAGCTGGCTAAATTATCTACATACATAGAGTGTGCACAAAAAATCTTAATTCTTATTAAAATTTCAAAATATTTAAATTATTGTTATGCTATTTGGCATTTATTCATAAAATGCTAAATTACATCATGCGAACAATAAACCAATTGAAATATACTTGTTTTGAAAATCAAACTTCCATATAGACGAAATTCACCCATAAGATTTATAACGTGGAAATGACAGATGGTCTGTGCTTAAATGATCATTTGTTGCGCGGACGGTGATAAAAATTATTTTAAATCTTGTTGGCGATTTTGATAAAAACACTAATCCCATTATACATATCTTAAGTTCGTCATTCTAAACTAAACATTGAACAGTGTAGAGAAGTCAATTCATTCAGTAGACTAGTTTCGTCCTTAGCCACAACACTTCAAGTATTGAACAGAATTTGCCGCGGCCAAGGTTCGAACAACTTGCACGTCTGCTTCGGAAACCTTGACTCTATTCACTGTGCTAAAATACCGCACGCCATACAAAATTTTCAGTTATATACTAACTAATTATTCTTGGTTAACTTTTCCCTTATGCGGAGTTTATTTGGCATCTCTTCAGACCTTAAGTGTCCAACTAGCTTCTTCGAATCTGTTATTGTAGAACAGGCACTAGGCTATCTGTAAAATTGTTATTGAATTAAACATTAGTTGACAAGTTCGCAATGAGAGTGAACCGGTCTACGGGGAGAATTGCATTTTTTACACTTTACAAAGCTTAGTTTATACAGAAAAATGTATATATAATTAAGCAAACAATGGTTGCGCGGGTGATGATGAATTACCTGTACCACACTATACAATACTTGGTTTATGCAGTAAAATTTATGTAATTAACGAGTCAGATGTTTTTAGGTCCAGATTGCAACCTTGGTTAAAATTAAATGTACTTATATAGATATAATGCGATTGGTGTTTATAGGAAGACCGCAACCTTCATTTAAAATAGACGGCTTGTAATGATGGGCAAAGAGAGAAAACAATTTAAATTGGTTGAGAATTTAAATTCCCCAACATTGCTCACATAATAATGTTGTACTCATTTTGTCAACCTTTAAGCAACTGAGCAATTATGAGGTAGCTAAAATTGCAGTCAAATATCTAATGCACGATTAGGGCCACGCATGACTTTACTAAGCACTCAATAAAGAATCCGGTGTTTCGTTGCGTCAGACGATTTTCTATCATGCTCCAACGATGAATAATTATTAAAATCGAGGTTTCGATCTTGATATAAACACGTGTCGAATTGCTAGCCTTTTCTATACTATAAAACGCCTAGTTGATACGCAGAAATTTCTGTACATAATGGA
Organism: Eudiplozoon nipponicum; assembly: GCA_029291075.1. Classification (NCBI taxonomy): domain Eukaryota; kingdom Metazoa; phylum Platyhelminthes; class Monogenea; order Mazocraeidea; family Diplozoidae; genus Eudiplozoon; species Eudiplozoon nipponicum. The sequence goes on along the minus strand of JAQBSW010012265.1, from coordinate 9,155 downwards.
ACAGGTGTTTAAATCAATGTCGCAATCTTGAACTAAAATAACTGTTATCAGTGCCGGCGCGACAAATGCAAATTTTATCAGATATATGTTCAATTCAATAACTCATCTCCATGTAGCCTGGTGCCTGTTCAATAACGGATGGTTGGGAGTGGTTAATTTGAAACTTAGATCTCAAGAGACGCCATATGGGCTCCGCATAAAAGAAAGGCTAACCAAGAATATTTATTTATTAAATTAATAAATTTTGTTTATTGTGCGGCAGGATAGCTCAGTAGTTAGAGCAAAAGATTCTGAAGCAGACGTAGGTATGCTCGAACTCTGTCCGCGGAAAATTCTAGAGAGTACGTGATGAGTTCCCAATAAGGACGAAATCGGTCTACTAGATGAATTTCCCTTTCTAAATTATACAACACTTAGTTTGTACTAAAAAAATGTATGTTCATAAGGAGACAGGTTTTTGTATCAAGATGGCAACCTTGATTTCAATCATTTTTATCGCCGCCCGCTAAATCAATGTTCATTTTATTATACAGATGAATAATAATGCTCGAAACGCACTACTACATGTAACAGGTGGTAATTTTGATAAATACTACAGTCAGATCAATATAACTTTTGTTTGTCCAGTTTTACGTCTGCACATTATATTCAAATATTTTTCATCATTACCTGCTTAATCAAATTATTGATATGAATTCAATAAATCTGCAAAAATTCTTTAGCTCACGACTAAATAGAATTTTTAAAATCATATTAAATTTAATTAATCTTGTACTGTCTTACTACTAAGAACCACGTCACTACTACTAATATTTCTAATAATTCCAATAATAATAATAATAATAATAATAATAATAATAATAATAAGAAGAAGAAGAAGAAGAAGAAGAAGATCAAGAAGAAGAAGAAGAATAAGAAGAAGTAATAATAATAAGAATAATAATAATAATAATAAATAATAATAAGAAGAAGAAGAAGTAGAAATAGAAGAAGAATAAGAAGAAGAAAGAAGAAGGTACAAAGGAAGAAGGAAGAAGAAGAAGAAGAAGAAGAAGAATAAGAATAAGAAGAAGAATAAGAAGAAGGAGAAGAAGAAGAAGAAGAAGAAGAAGAATAAGAAGGAGAAGAAGAAGAAGAAGAAGAAGAAGAATAAGAATAAGAAGAAGAAGAATAAGAAGGAGAATAAGAAGGGGAATAACATATTTATTTTGTACCTGAGGTAAACAGCTGATTCTTTGCAGAATTACTTAAGTAGCAAGGAAATTCATGAATAGAGACGATGTGTGAGTGGAATAAGTAACACTAGTTTAATATGGCGTTAAATATCATACAAATATAATAAGAAAGCCTAGTTTGATCATAAAATATAAAAGTGCAGAATCTGCTAAGGAAAAGGATCATTTACAATGAGAAAACTAGATGACAAAAGCTTAAGACATGTGGGGCAAACCCTTGTGTTGCCATAGCTGTATTAACGAACGTCACTTTTAATAATGACTACTGCATCTGACCAGACGGTCTGTAACACCATTAAAACTTGAATAAAATTAGTTCGAACACGATACATCAGTTTAAATCAGGTGAAATAAGGATCAGGATTACCGGACACTTGATTCATCTCTATTCGTTTCATTCATTTTAATATTATTATTAGTAGTAGTAGTATTGGTATTACATATATATATATATATATATATACATATATATATATATATATATATATATATATATACATATATATATATATATATATACACATATATTATACACACATATATATATATATATATATATATATATACATATATATATAGTAGTAGGTAGTAGTAGTAGTAGTAGTAGTAGTATTAGTAGTAGTAGTAGTAGGTAGTAGTAGAAGTAGTAGTAGTAGTAGTAGTAGTAGTAGTAGTAGTTGTTGTAGTAGTAATAGTGGTAGTAGTAATATTACCATATTTGTTGTTAACATTATTTTAATTGCCTTTGATCCTATACGTATCATTTAATTTAAAAATATTAAAATAGTTAAAAATAGTTTAAATAGTATTCTATCTTATTTGCCAAATTATTCGTTTAGGACATATTATTTGATTCATATGTTATCAGTTTCTTTACACAACTTGAAGCGAAGATTTCGACTTTGATCCCATTTAAATGAAAAATTTACTTGCGAAACCGGATTAATTGAAATTACCTGATTTGCGTTTTGACAAACGCAGTTGGTCTTTTTCGGTAGTCTTCTATCTCTACCAAAATATTTCGACTGTCTTTATCTGCAGCCTTCTTCCTTTGGTCCATCTTTAACAGTTTATATACTAACTAACGTTACTTCGTTAGTCTATTTTTCCTTTAGGTGGAGCATATATGATATCCTTTCAGACACAAAGTTCCAACTAACAATGTCAAATCTGTCATTACTGAACAGACACCACACTACATGGTGAAGTGGTATTGAAATGAACATTTATATAATTAAACGAACATTGGTTGTACGGGCGGTGATAAAAACTGTTATAATCAAGTTGCAAACTTGATATAAGTACATATGTCAATATAAACTAAAAATTGTATGGTGTAGAAGAGGCACTTCATCCAGTAGACCGTTTTCGTCCTTATTGGGAACTCATCATTTACTGACTAGAATTTGCCGCGGACAGGTCTCGAACCTGGGCACCTCTGGTTCGGAATCTGGTGCTCTAACCACTGAGCCACCAATGTTTGTTTTATTATATAAATGTTTAGTTTAATGCAACTTCCCCATGTAGTGTGGTGTCTGTTCAGTTATGACAAACTTGGGATTGGTAGTTGGAACTTTGGTTTTAAATGTATGCCATATGAGCTAAATCTAAAGGAGAAATAAACTAACCAAGTTGCATTAGTTAGTATCTAACTGAAAAGTGCGGCAGGATGGCTTAGTGGTTAGAGCACCAGATTCCGAAACAGCCGTGCCCAGGTTCAAGACCTGTCCGCGGCAATTTATGGCTAGTACATGATGAGTTCCCAACAAGGACGAAACCGGTCTACTGTATTAATTGCCTTTTCTAAACTATACAAGTCTTAGTTTATACTAACATATGTAAGTAATTAATGGGTCAGGTGTTTATATCAAGATCGCAACCTTAATTATAATTATTGAATACCCTGTTGGCATGAGCTAAACATTGCAAAAATGAGATAATGCATTTCGTTTACCTTATTCGTAATCAAATACTTGATCGTCCGAGCAGTATTTATTCCAATTTAGCTTAATTGGTTGTACACAGTAGTTACAGATATACACAAATGCGACCGGCGCTAATCTAAGGAAATTTCAGTTAGCTATTATAAGATTAACCAGTCAGAAGTATAAATGAAATTCATAAAGGAAATATCACACTTCATTTATTACTTTTCATCATGGTTGCGATCTTGATATTATGTACATATATTTGTCAGCATAAAATAAGTATTGTATAGTGTGGAAAAGGCAATTCGTCCAGTAGACAGAATTCGGCCTTATTGGAAACTCATCACGTACTGCCCAGAATTTGCTGCGGACAGGGCTCGAATCTGGACACGTCTGCTTACCTAAACAAAGTGGGGACATATTGGTTTGTTTTTAAGACGTGATGAATTGTGGATAAAGACAAGGATATTGGAAATAGTTTCAAAAACAGTGAACTAGAAATAATCCTGTGCTAGTTGCAAGACAGATCAGATAATTTTGCAGAACAAAGATTTGCAAGAAAATTCTTCTTCTCAGAGGACTTCTGTTTGATACTGAGAAGCACTCGATAAGGACAAAACCGGTGCATTAGAAAAATTTCTAAGGCTGCTCTGACTCAAAATGTTACTTCTCCCACAGAAATATATATATATATACATGTATATATATATATATATATATATATCTCTTATATATATATCAGCCTGCTTACATTGCATTATATATATTACTGATTTGATTATATTCTTCCAAAAATCAAAAATACGGAATTTCTATTAGTCTATTGTTACGAATTAGTAAGTATTGAGTGTAGATATCTAGAGTAAGTTACGTCTTGCGTTATGTGCAGATAAAACGTTTTTACCAGTGCAAAATATTTTAACTTTGCCAAATTAGGTTCAATTATAAATAATGTACAAGGAAAGCTTTAATTTATGTCAGCTTCTTAGATATATTACATAACAATTTGCACCAAATATGTATCTCTAATAAAAATATAAATGGCGATGAACGATATTAAACATCTTAGGTTAAGGCAAGCGATTATCAGTGCATTGGATTGACTAAAATCGTTTAAATACCTGTGTATGTATTAATAATAATAATAACAATAATCCATTATATATATATATATATATATATATATATATATATATTAAGCGTTTGCCTTAACATATAACCAAACGCGCAATCATTATTTGCTCAGACTGACCAGCCAGTGCCAGTTATTATTTAGCCAACTTGTCTGTCAAATTTGCTGTCACTTATAAATTCAATTGTTAGCCATTGCACTTGGCCAATTCCTTTGCTCATTTTTCATTATGCAAGATCGCGTGTCCACGTGCTAATTGAAAAGATGTGTTTCGCTTACTCACTTGCCTGTCAAATTTTTGTCAGCCACGCAGCAGACTAAAAGCTGAATAGCAAAGAATATTGTCGTTCACAAAGACGGAAAACGAGGAGAAGGAATTAATTATTATGCATTAAAGACGCATTTGTATCATACTAATACGCCTTGAATTTGTCCGAATTTTTATAGTTTATTTTCTAGAAATTAGAAAATAAAATACTGACCATATATAAATCCAGTTAACTGTCTTCAACGAAGATTTGGTACTCCAGAAACATTGACTGTGCGGATCGTGATAACAGTTATGCAAATAACGGTCGAGAGCTTGATATAAACAATAATCCCAGTATATATACTTTTAGAGGTATAAATCATTCATTGCACAAACTAGCAAAGAAAATTCATCCAATTGACCGGTTTCGTCCGCAATGGGAACTTTTCAGATATTACCAAGAATTTTAGCCCAGATGGAGCTCGAATTCTCCCACATTTACTTCACATTCTGTGGTTCCATCCACTAGGCTACCTGACTGATCATTTCACACAATTTTCAATTATAAATTAACTAATGTATTTTGTTAGTCTTCCCCAAATTTGGAGCCAATATGCCGTCTCCTCAGACCCTGAGTTCCAACTTGCTATCCCCGATCCGTCATTGAAGAAAAGACACCACCCTACCTGGAGAAATGGTACTGAATTTAAAGGTTGCATAATTAAACAACCATTGATTGTGCGGCTGGTGATATCAATTGTTTAAATCAAGGTTGCGTGCGTGATATAGACTTCACTTCCAAATATATATACATTTTATTGTATAAATTAAGCATTACATAATGTAGAACATGCAATTCGTGCAGTAGACCGGTTTCGTCCTTATTGGGAGCTCAATAAGAATTTTATCGCGCACAAAACACAACCTTGATTAAAATAAATATTATCACCACTTGCGCAGGCAATGCTTTCTTATTTGTACAAATCTTCAAATGAATAAATACGCTCCAGGCCAGATTGAGAGAACTTCAGGTCAAAAGAGATTCCATATGAGCTCCAACAGAAAGAAATGCTAACCCAAAACATATGTTAGTATACAGTCGAAAAGTGTACGTAGTTTACTGCCAGGGTGGCGCACTGAATGAAGCTACAGACTTTAAAGCAAACGTGCCCAGGTTTGAGCACTTTCCGTGGGATATTATTGAGAGAACCTGAAGAGTTCTCAATCTGCATGTTTAATTTTTATTGCCAAGTATTTAATTTTATGCTGATTGCATATATCTGTACTTATATATATATATATATATATATATATATATATATATATATATATATATGTATATATATATATATATATATATCTGTATATATATATATATGGTATGCGAGATAATAATTGCGGCTTTTACAATTATTATTCTCGCAGAATTCGTACTGGTGTGGGTATTGATCTGCAAATTTATAAAAAATGCATTCTTTAATACGCGATTTGTTTAAAAAAAATCAAATTACAGGTGCAAAATTTCTTTACATTAAAGAACTCCTTATGAAACTTTCGCTAAGCTTACATAAGTCATTGAATTATACGATCTTTGATTGTGTGCAGAATGATTTGAATAATTTAAAGCAATCACGTGGACTTGTGATTAACACCGATCAAATTTTACTTAACCAGTCGAAAGATAGAAAACCTGCCGATTTATTATTTCAAAGCAACGCTAAATATATATATATATATATATATATACTCTATATAAAGAACAAGATCGAAAATCGCAAACTTGGAGAGATTGGAAAATAAAAGGAACATCTAAAGTACGTACGTCATTTTCCAGTTCAAACTTAAATGCTTTAATATGCTTCTTCTGCTTGCATAAATCAGTTGCAATTTGTTTATCCATAAAGCTCGTATTTTGGCTACGTTCGCCGAGTTATTGCATTTAGCAATTATTTTAAATGCTACGTCTGGGGAACATACATGTGAGGTTTCAACCATGTGTCGCACAATTGCAGACGTTAATTAACCATTTAATTTGAAACAGACGTACGCCTGGCGGTAGTTTAGCTTTGTTGTTGTTCGATGACTGGTTTTAATACAATGGGATTGGTGTTACTTCAAGGCTCTATAACTTGGTTAAAGGGTATTTACCATCCTTGCACAATCAATTGCACAATTAGAAACTGTATTGCTTTTTACATCATATATATAAGCTACAAACAGTTAATGTTCACCGACTTCATAAATTATTGCGACCATTTATTTCCAGTCAAATTCAATGCGCTGTGAGACTGCTAGGGTAGAGAGCTACATATCTAAATTTGATTTCCATATATATTCAATGCGGTTTGATCCTCGATAGTCATTTTGCCGTCGTACTCTGATGATGATCTTGGAAGGTCGAAACGCGTCAGTGCCTTGCGGCTGGCGGTAGTTTTGTTATGTTGTTCGACGACTGGTTAAATACAATGGGATTGGTGTTTACTTCATGCTCGCAAACTTGATTTAAAGAATTATTACCAGCACCCATGCAATCAATTATTGTCTTATTGTACTGCCTATACATATTTGTGTGAGGCGTTTAAGTTGCAATATTTCAAAACAAATGGTGAATACACGTCTGCAATTGCGCAACATATTGTTGAAATCTCACACGTATGTTCTCCAGACGTAGCATTTAAAGTAATTACAAAATGCAATAAAAAATGGGAGTTAGCCACATACGAAGCTTAATGATTAAACAAACTGCAGCCGGATTCATGCAAGCAGAAGAAGCATGTTCAAGCATCGAGCTTGAACTGGAAGTGATGCAGGCAATTGATTGGTTGTTCTCTTATTTCAAACTCTCTCCATGTTTACATTTTTAAATCTTGTTTTGCACTTCAATTTATATATAAATAGATGTTCATTTGTAGATATATAAGATATCTTAAATTTATTGTGCTTTATTAATTGAAGTTTATGGAACAACGAAGAGAAATAGTTTTCGATGAAGAGAAATTCCAAAGATTTCAAATACTACAGCGCCAAGCTAAAATTACTCTCAGCTCATGCAGAAATGCTTTCTTAATTTCTCATCAAGAAAACAATATCTTATTACCTCAGAGTTAAGCTGTACAAATTAATTGTTACCAATATTAGAATTCTCTGATTATTTACGACATTCTGGCCAATTTTTAGGATTAAAATTTATTTACATTGGTTAACGTATGAAAAGTATTACTGAAGTAATTAAGATGTCAGACTCACTGATATAATTTTTTTGGTCTTCACATTCTATTCTTTTTCAGCCAGATGTACTACCTAAGTCTCGAAATAAATAGTTTATTTTTTACGTCTATGTGTAATAATCTGCCAAATTTTTTACTAAATATCGTACAACTTTTGCAAAAATTGATTACACTGCTTTATATCACAAGGTGACCTATTTCCATGATTGATCCAGATCTATAAAAACCTTCCATCTTTAATTAAATCAAGGTTGCGATCTTGATATAAGCACCTGACCATTTATTTACATACATTTGTCAGTATAAACTAAGAATTGTGCAGTTTATTAAAGGCAATTCATAGAATACACCGGTGTCGTCCTTATTGACAACTTATCACGTACTGTACAGAATTTATCGCGGACAATCTCGAACCCTGGCACGTCTGTTGTTGTATGTATGTAGTGGGACTGTTGTTTTAATCAAGATCGCAAACTTGATTTAATCATTTCTTATCACCGCCCGCGCAGCCCAAGTTCATTTAAATATAAATTTTTACCTTCCTTTTATTTTTAATAATCTTACTTTTTGAATGATTGTTAAGAATCGTTGAATTTAAATTCAACCCAGGGATACATTTAGATCTTCATAAATATCTGTTAAAAACTATATTTATCACTTGGTATCAGTATAATTTTTCCTTATCCAATGATGATGCTTTATTTATCCTATAGTTTGTTCTATGGATATCTATTGAGCACGATGTCTTTACATTTATTTTTCACGTAAGCAAAATACGAATTCCTACATCTATTAACTTATGCTACATTTTAAATTTTAAATATTGAATTGATGAAGGAAGTCATCTCTCTTTGAGTTGAAGAATATTTGCTGTTAGGTCTTCATTTCATTAGGTAACTTATTATTATGATTATTATTTATTATTAAGTAGTAGTAGTGGTATTAGTATTTAGTAGTAGTAGTATTTATATATTCATGTGAGAAAGTAGTATTAAATTATTAATAGAAGTAATATTATTATTATTTTTATTGTTTCATTATTATTATTATTACCAGTAGTAGTAGTAGTATTATATGTATTATTTATGGCATTATTATTAATTTTACTTTTGTTACTGTTAAAATAAAAAAACATTATTTCATTTATTTTCGCTAATTTTTAGCTTAAATACGACTAAGAATTAAAGCCCGCTGCCAGTTGGTCAGTAGAACAGCAGTAAAATTCTGATTTCTTAATCATCAATGAAATCATGTCGCTATTTCTAAGAATTTATGTACAATAAATTTTAAGCAGTATATATCGACCATAGATTTGACTTATTTTTATGGCTGGATATAATAAATTGGTGTTAAAAGTGTTTTTATTTAGAATAACTTCTATCC
>JAQBSW010012264.1:0-17339 GCA_029291075.1 Eudiplozoon nipponicum | reverse complement strand
TCAAGCTCGCAAACTTGATTTAAATAATTGTTACCACCATCCGCGCAATTAATTATTGAGTAATTGTATTGTCTATGTATATTTGTGTGGCGAAAGCTACAAACAGCTAATGTTCGTAACTGCATAGAAATTATGCAGCCGACATTTCCAGTCAGGTTCAATGTATGCAAGACTGCTAGAGGTGAGAGCCGCATATCTAAATTTGATTTCCATATATATTCAATGCGGTTTGATCCTCGATAGTCAGTTTGCCGTCGTACTCTGATGATGATCATGGAATGTTCGAAACGCGTCAGTGCGTTGCAGCTGGCGGTAGTTTTGTTATGTTGTTCGACGACTGGTTAAATACAATGGGATTGGTGTTTACTTCAAGCTCGCAAACTTGATTTAAATAATTGTTACCAACACCCGCGCAATCAATTATTGTTTAAATTGTATTGCCTATATATATGTATATGTGGCGAAAGCTGCAAACAGTTAATGTTCGTGACTGTATAGAAATTGTGCAGCCGACATTTCCAGTCAAGTTCAATGTATGCGAGACTGCTAGAGGTGAGAGCCGTATATCTAAATTTGATTTCCATATATATTCAATGCGGCTTGATCCTCGATAGTCAGTTTGCCGTCGTACTCTGATGATGATCATGGAAGGTCGAAACGCGTCAGTGCGTTGCAGCTGGCGGTAGTTTTGTTATGTTGTTCGATGACTGGTTAAATACAATGGGATTGGTGTTTACTTCAAGCACGCAAACTTGATTTAAAGAATTGTTACCACCACCCGCGCAATTAATTATTGTTTAAATTGTATTGCCTATATATGTATATGTGGCGAAAGCTGCAAACAGTTAATGTTCGTGACTGCATGGAAATTGTGCAGCCGACATTTCCAGTCAAGTTCAATGTATGCAAGACTGCTAGAGGTGAGAGCCGCATATCTAAATTTCATTTCCATGTATATTCAATGCGGTTTTATCCTCGCTAGTCAGTTTGCCGTCGTACTCTGATGATGATCATGGAAGGTCGAAACGCGTCAGTGCGTTGCGACTGGCGGTAGTTTTGCTGTTGTTCGACGACTGGTTAAAAACAATCGGATTGGTGTTTACTTCAAGCTCGCAAACTTGATTTAAAGAATTGTTACCACCACCCGCGCAATCAATTATTGTTTAATTGTATTGCCTATATATGTATATGTGGCGAAAGCTGCAAACAATTAATGTACGTGACTGCATAGAAATTGTGCAGCCGACATTTCCAGTCAAGTTCAATGTATGCAAGACTGCTAGAGGTGAGAGCCGCATATCTAAATTTGATTTCCATATATATTCAATGCGGTTTGATCCTCGATAGTCAGTTTGCCGTCGTACTCTGATGATGATCATGGAAGGCCGAAACGCGTCAGTGCGTTGCGGCTGGCGGTAGTTTTGTTATGTTGTTCGACGACTGGTTCAATACAATGGGATTGGTGTTTACTTCAAGCTCGCAAACTTGATTTAAATAAGTCATTTAGATTTTAAATGTGACTAGTTACAACTAAGATAACGTACAATTAGAGAAATGAAAATCAAAAGACAGAAAATTCATTATGATAGAAACATATGTAAAGAAAAGAAATGCTATAAATAAGTAACACCATTAAGTCGAGAAATATAAATTTCATTAATGTCCTTGTAGAAGTATGATACAATACAACTGCGAAAATTAATCGACTTCAATTTAATTTTTCCTATGAAATGTATTTAAAATGATTAAGATTAATTCAATTATAAATATAAGCATAAATCTACCTGCTATATATATTCTCAAATAAACAGTGATTTTGTAATGTACGATGATATCATGGAAATAAAATTTACATAAATAGAAATAAAAAATTAGCGCTTTTAAAGGAAGTTAGCAGTTAAAATAAAACTTTAGTATACTTAATGAAGCATACCATTGAAATACATATATTTGTCAGTATAAACTAACTACAAAGAGTAGAAGAGGCAAATAGTCCAGTAGAACAGTATCGTCCTTATTAGTAACTCATCGCGTACTGCCTAGAAATTTCAGCGGACAGGGCTCCATGTAGTACGTGATCAGTTCCCAATAAGGAAGACACCAGTCTACTGGATGAATTGTCTTATCTACACTATACAATTCTTAGTTTATACTGACAAATGTACTTACTAGGTAAGGTGTTTATATCAAGATCTCAAACTTGAACATAGAAATTATAATCAACGCCCGCGCAACCAATATTCGTTTAAGTATAACCTTTGATATAATAACAAACCAATCTTTAAGAACTTACATTTGCCAGAAGAGATGCCTGATAAAGATCTTTACTAAAACGATGTTTATCGCTAAATAATAAGGTGAATTGTGGGCTTTCTCCTTTAATAACTTCTCGGAATCGCGGATTTCCTTTTTGACCTGACCATCGAGGATCTGAAAATTTCTCTTCGACGGGTTTTGTAACATGAAGTGTATTTTTCCAGTTGAACGTATCGATTAACTCATTTTTATCGAATGACAAAACCTATAAAAAAGCAGCACTTTAATTGCTAGGTGACAAAATATTTTAAGCATAAATATCAACATGGAATCAATAAAGATAGATATTGCAACTAGTTAATCAAGAGTGACAAAGCCCACAGCATTGCTTCATCATATATATATATATATATATATATATATAATGGTAGAATTTGATTATTAAATATTTTTATGAGGAAATAAAAATTTTTAATAGAAATGTTCATTAAAGATATTGGCAATGAGATTTCTAACAACATTCTATAATATTTTAGTTTGATGCACATATTGGGTTTTCATTTGATTAGAAGGATGACAATTAATCTGATTTTAATTTTACTTCTATTTCTTGAAGAGGGTTGACTTGTGAGTGTATATGTATTTTTGTATTCAGGAGTAATTTTTATTGTATTAGAGATTAATTTTTGCTATCTGGTTATTCTTGTATTGATTATTGAGGTTTGAGTTTTTAATTGCTATACATGTACAATGCTTTGTCCTGTTTGTTGTCTATCGTTTCACGTTACTATGCTCTTATATATATATATATATATATATATATATATATATATATATATATATATATATATATACTGACGGTAGCTTTGCTGTTGTTCAAGGACTAGTTAAATATAATGTAGTCTGTGCTTACGTCAAAATCGAAAACTGATTTCAACAATTATTTGAAATTATGTATCCTTATATGCATACAAAGAAAGCGGACTGTGTGTGTACATATTGCGTATGAACAACTGCCTAAGCCATCAACAGCAAATAAATAATGAACATCTGGATTCTTTGTACGTTATATAAAAGTTAGTACCTACTAATCAAGAACAAATAACGAACTGTAAGCCTGGCTATTAATATGCAAGAAGGCATGTTAGATGCTAATTACTAACCTGGGAGTCGTCATTCAGCTTTGTTCTTCTCAAAACATCAGCATGGACTCGAAAACGATCCACCACAAGCTTGTTTCCATATTTCGACCAATATTGCTTGTATAGTTTATCTGTTGGATCACGAACTATTCTTTTGCCTCGCAATAACAATCCGGACATGCGCATCTCTAGTCCGAATTATCTACAACTTCAGGAAAAGAACGAATTGTTTTTGAATACTTCGATCATATACTTAGGCAAAACAACTGGCCCATTACGACAAAGTATTGGTAATAGTCAGTATAATCCGATATAAATGAGACAAAAACATTTCTAGTATATTTTTTCATACCATATAAATATGACACGGCATAAAAACAAATATTTCCATAGTGGATCAATAATCAACGCCTTTATTTGAAGGGTATTAGTATGCGATTTCAAAAAGTAAGACCTAAGGTTCAAACATCCTGAAGAAAATAAGCTTACTGAAATACTTTGGGACAGCATCGCGTTTGGTTCGGCAAAAATTATTCAGAATTTAAAGAAGTAGCGAGAGAATAAAGGTTCCGATTTTTAGCGCTAAAGTAAAAAAAAAATATTAACTATTTCTTGCTAAAGGACTCCAGGAAACAACAAAGGCAAAAAAAAGTTTTATATCAATTAGAAACGCGCTATTTTTAGTGACATATACATAAAAAAGAATTCCAAGAAGTACCAAACCTTTTAACAAATATTTGTGATAACGAATATCTAGAAATAATTACTAAATGGAAGATCTATTGAAATAAAAAGATTTACGTTTCGTATAGAACATTACCAGAAATGAATTTTTACGTGATTGACATAATAAGCAACAAAGAAATTTGCGCCAATATTGTGACCTTATAAAAATGCACGATTAGGCCACATATGTAGGTTATACAGAAATAAGCCTTATATATATAAGTCAGCTTATCATGCAAACTATGAACGCCTGCGCACACACATACATGACGTGCTTACGTAAGAAACTTGTTACGCATAACAACGATCAGGTAACTTTAGGAAAAAGCCTTAGACAGAATAAAAACAAAACGAAACGTTAGAGAAATAGTAATGGTAACTGATACCTATTTTAGAGCTTGTTCACAATCTAAACAGTTTCTGGACATAGTCAGCGGAGTGGTAAAATAAAGAGTATTATTGACCACACTGGCACGAAAGGGTTACGAACACCTCGATAATGAAGGATAATAATTATTTAACCAAAGTATAAGCTCCTTGCAATTGAGAAGACCGACATAATCTATTTACACAAATATCATAGCAACTCAAAGCCCTATATAGGTCGTCTGCCCGATTACTAAATAAGCGAATTCAAAAGTATTTTGGACTAAAGATAGCTGACAAAAATGAGTATGTTTCCACAATACCTGAACGCATTGTTTATAAAAATCACACGCTAAAACAACTGATTTCAAGCTGTTTTTCAAGACAAGAAATAATGTTTTACGGATAGCGGAAGCTGTTATATGTTACAGTATTTATCTGCAGCTAAATAAACAAAAGAAGTTTGTACATTAATTTAATCTAATCTGATAAATTCTACATGCGTATGCGTGTACGCTTCCAGCTCCCTGCTCGTTAAATGTAAAGTATGTATTTGATCAAACTTCATCCGCTTCGATATTCAAAATTTACTACTACAATTGAGTTCAGTTCTGATGAAAATTGTTATTGTAAACTTCTTTTTACATGTCTACTTCATAATAAATTTGGGTTTGAATACACAAGTTATTTTTAGATTTAAACACCAGAAAACAGATCATTATTACGGAATAGCAATGAAGGCAGGTTCTTGATACCGATGGTTTATCTCGAAATTCGATGAAATATACAAATATAGCCCAAGGTTAAATGTGTTGCATGCGACCGCTTCACAAATTCTACCGAGGCTACTAAAAACAATAAAAACCGATGCATAAAGATACCATGATAAATTGTAACAATACTGCATTTTTCCACACAATGAATAGATTCCTTTCCCGAATATGCCCAGAAAAGACAATACATGTCTTTCTGATACTTATTAATTTCTTACTTAAATTGCGAGTGCCACTGATTTCAGAAACTAAATGACGCAGTTTTAATATCTATCTCAGTACAAGATCAAAGCATTTCTTGGCTGTCCAAGCCGATCGCGATATTTAGCAAATTGAGCTATTGAAAGTGATTTACATGATCTTACTTCACATTTAAGTGGCGCCCACTTTTAGTTTTAAGAATTGCCACTACTAATAGACAATGTACATGGACAGAATTCGAAAAGAGCATTATTCTTCGATAACGCTTCCAACCCGTTAGTAGCAATGAACCAGTATTATATCTCATTTTCAGCTTGGCTCGTAGTAAACCACTTGCCAGTCTATATTAACTCTACTATAAGTCTAAAAATTTGACGAACAGTGGTACTATTAGACAGCTCAACGGCATTCAGTTTTTACCGTAGAGAAAAAGTTTAAGGCTAAAACATCCGTTATAACGCACTAGATTCTTCTTACAACTGTAGCAACAGGAGGCCCGAATGAAGACAGAAACTTCTGGGAAGACTTGTGACTAAGTATTATATTTATTTTTAGAATATGCTGACAGAAAACTAGGGTGATTTCTTGAGGTGAAAAATCAATCGGATTCCAGAGGAAAAAAAGTAATAGATTTCTCGCGGAATCTGTGATTCAGAGGGCAAAAATCTTCGTATAACAAGACTGTGGTACCACCTCATATTGAACTCTATTTTTACATCGCTACATGCTCCAACAATAGCGGTAAAACGTGTAAAGATGGCATAAACGAGTGAATGATTTTTTCAGGCATCAAACATAGTCAGACATAAATATGAAAAATAAAGAAAATGTTTTTGGTACACATTTATTATATATAAATAGTCTATGTCACAATGTTTAAGAAAGATTCACAGCAATTTTGGCCGGATTGAAATTCAACTTTGTTGATTTATGCCACGACAGAGATTCAGTTATACCAAACTTTGAATGCTAATAAAGCAAGCACAGCTATACCCAAAGGAAGAAGGAGACTCATATATTTTCTAAATAAAAAGTAAAACAAAAATAAATAGTTAAAAAAATTATCACAGGGAACAATAATATCATACGTAAATAAGGGTAATCTCGTTCTTAGCTCTACCTTAGCGTTAATGATCTATTAATGTAAACATAGTTAGATACTTAGCCACATTTCCAAATTAGACAAATTCAGACCTTCAAACACGCATACTAGATAAGATATTCATCTCACAGCAAAAATTATCACCTAAAAAGCTATAGAAATTTAGAAACTAAACCCTGTAAATACAATTAACTTAATTGCATACATAAGTCAACAGAGGTTCTGGTCACTTGCATATAGGAATTAAATAGAAACGGAACCGTTTGACCGAAACCAGGAACTCTCTACTGAAATATTTTATGAACAAAAAATGCAACCAAGTGAATATTATGCGTAAAAATGCGAGAATTCTGTTTCGTTAATGATTAAGTAGTTTCGCAATCTTCCCGTAGTCTTACTTATGTACGCCACGTAGTGTGCAACATATTCTATTTCACCACCAGTTCGGTAGACAATTCGTCCTTATAATCTGACATCAATATTGTAAGTTGAGTTTCTAAAAGCTTTCTGCAGTTCCTGTAGCTCATCGTATAAAACAAGTTCCCAAATTTTCATACAGATGTAAAATAAACGATGGAATATTCCATTCGGATTAAAAGTTAAAATCGTCAAAACCTATCGGTTTATATGGCTCAAACGTAGAACTCTTAAAGATGAAAATTCATTTAAATCATGTACATTCTCAACAGACAAAAAAATTATTGTCTAAAATGACACAAAATTCCACAAAGCTACATTCCTATTCGACTCTTCTACTCCAATCATAACGTCCTATTTTATTGCATATAATAATGCTATTCAGACGCTTTAATTTTTTATTATAAATATGCATTATACTTTATTTATTAGTTGTTTATTTAATTAATAAAATATAGAACATTGATTAAACAATACAGTTACTTCTATATCTAACACTAAAATAACATCTATATTTTAGTTATTAATCAATTTATTTCATTTAAGAATAAAATATAAATACTATATTTTACCCCACGTTAAAAAAATAGTGCTATCTCTAGCTGGCAATTACAGACACTATGACAAAAGTTAAGAATAATCAATTTCAAACTCATGACATTCACATCAGCCTATCAAGTTTACCAGCAGGTATCTGGCGACAATGGCAGAATTGACCGTTTCCAACCAGTCGAGCCAGTGAGATTGTGAATATACCGATTTTAAATGAAAGAATATGCAACTTTTATGAAAGCGTATGGCGCAATCAATGCCTCAAATGACCGTCGTCATAGGCTTAGTAAAATATCAAGAACTTCAGTTAAAATTCGAATATAAATTCCGACACCATCTCCTTAGTTCTGGAGCAAAGTTTTAGCCTTCTAGTCAATTGGCTCTCACAAACCAAGAGGCCTTATTTATTCGGATATACATCCGCAAGTACACAGCGAGCTTTCTGATAAACTGAACACCTCTAACGTGTTCCCATGCCAATTCATACTTTAATTAAGTGCAGCTTACGCAATAAGTTGACTATATTATATAAAATATATAAAGGATTGGATCTAAATCCGGCGTAAATTGGAAAATCAGCAGTAAACAGAAGCAGACACAAAAACGACGGAATTTACAAGCTAATTAAAGTCAATCTATTAATTAATTAATTAAAAATAACTGATTGAATAAATTAATATGCTATTCACATAAAAGCTGATATTACGATTACAAAAAATAAAGCAAACTATGCACTTAGTAAGAAAAAAGTGTCAGAATCAAAATTTTAAAAAATGTAATAGAAATAACATACGCTGAGTTCGAATTCGTGTAGCAAGATGAAAAGAGCGTTGTACTTTCCTGATCCTCCTATAAATGATAAATGACCAATAAATTTACACGTTACGACACATAGGACGCAATGAATCATTTAAAATGAAACTTTAAAAATAACAATGTGCTTACGTCACTGTTTAAAAATACAGCATTTCAACACACAAACACCATTAAACCCATATTAGTTATGTGTAAATGAGTTCCAAACTGAGCAATACTAAATATATCTTATACATATATATATATATATATATATATATATATATATATATATATATGGTACTCCTTTTTATTACATTTATCAATTATTTTAAATGCTACGTCTAGAGAACATAGGTGCGATATTTCTACGATGTGTTGCGCAATTGCATAGGTGTATTCACTATTTGAATCAAAACAAGCGTTTAAGTTACAATATTCTCTCTCTCGCATTGACACGCACATTTAATGCAGCTAAACTACAAGTATTATTTAGTATAACACACTTGTCTTTATCAGAAATCAAAGAGAAACAACCGTTAATGTCGATATCAAATATTATTTACCAATATACATGCGCAAGTTTTCGACCAGACGGTTAATTACTCGAATGAGAGAACATTGCAACCTAAACGCCTGTTTCAAATAAAATGGTGAATACACGTCTACAAATGCGCAACACATCGTCGAAACATCGCACGTATGTTCTCCAGACGTAACATTCAAAATAATTACTCCATGTTCACAATCACGAGCTACAGAAATAAATGAATAAAGTCGACTTGCTTGGCTACCTTTCAATTTTAAATATGCACAAAATAAAATGAATAAATGGGGTTGAAAGGAGTTTTCTTTATTTATTACATGATATTTTAGTAATAATAACATGCAACAGATAAAGTCATAAAAAATATCACCTTTTTCAGTGTTCCGATCATATATTTTTTCATCATTTCTCGAGCGTCTTCTGAGTGGCCTACATCTTCAAATGCTTGAGTAGCATATGTCCCGCCTTGATCAACTAAAACCTCATCACCGCCAGGATGCTAAATAAAAAGGTTTCATTTCAGTACAATTATAATTGTTTTTATTAAAGCAAAGTGAATTAAATTTCAAAACAGGCAGTCGCAAACATAAGTTATCACATTTTTATAAAATATAAGAATCATCGAATTATCTAGAAAAATGTGATCAAGACATGTAGCGAACTAACTACACATTTAGTACGTTTAACAAACATATTCACAGACAAAAATACCATTTATACTCTTTTCTAATAAAAAGGAATACAATTTATACGCTTTATAGCATCACTCGTGATAAAAGTATAGTGAAGTTGTGTTTGCGAACAGAACAAAATGTTAATTTTTGTGTTCACTGAAATTTCCGATCGCAAATTCGTAGACAGCTAAATATGGTGACATAACAGATACATTCATAAAAACTTTAAAACTGTTAATTTAAAAAATATTTATTACTAATTTTTTTTTTAATATTTAAATTATGATTTTTTCAGAATTTACGCCTCATTGAAGATGACGAAGCTTTGTTTCTCAAATTATATACATCTGCCATGAAGGAGCCGTCTTTTTAAATGACATGATTTGCCCCCGCACTAATTTAGTGATAAACCATATAAGTCCATAATAAACCTCATAGTGGCAATATTATTTTTAGCAACTGTTAAAAATAAAAATAACATTCGATTTATAATCGGTGCTTTCTTGGCGATAGCGAAATCTGGGGAGGTGTCTAAAGGACACTCGAGCGGTTAAAACATCTCACTTATGGAAGAGAGCCATATTAGGTATCCCAATGTGGAGTGCGAACCATAATAACTTAGTTTAAATCATATTCGTTACCTTGTGTTAAATAAATACTAAAGTAGTTTTGGTAGTCTCAATTTTTATGAAATATTTTTTTTAATTTAAAATATATCAGAGATATAAAAATACTATTTATTGAAGTGAACTAATATATATGCAATTATGTATACGGTGTTTCGAACCTAGTAACAAATTAGTTCAGTTATGCCCAGAAACAAACCAGTCAGCATGAACGGAAAGCATAACATCAGGTGCATAATGATGACACATCAGTAGGAGACGGTATTACGCCTTTAATTTACAATATAATTGGGAGAGGAATGGGGACAGACCATGCACAGCCAAAAAAAGCATCAATGTAAATAGACACAAAAATAATACTTTATACACAAATTATTAGTGAGATTTACGAGATAGAGAAAGAAACTAGTTATTTTGAGTATATTTATCAAGATAACTGACAGAAGTGAGAAAAGCTAAACCTCTACACAACATCATTATGGCCTATTCAGTATTAGGGCAAGGCAACATCATCAATACAGCTTCTTTGCGTCTTTCAATGTATCACATCATAAACAAGCCAAACCATCCTGACAGACGAGTGGGTCCTAGACTAACCAATTTGGATGTAAGTGACTTCAACTGTTTCTGCCATGTCAAAATCTACCTTGTTTCTTACGTCAATCTGGTGCTGGATGTGGGAAGCGAGCTCTACTGGGCAATCAATGGATCCTTTTAGGTTTTTCTAATGAGGAGCATGTGTTTGCAGATCCAAAAATACGTCTATAGATATCAACGTTGGTTATTAGTTTTTAGTAACCAACATATGCTATGCTCTTCAAACAGCGATTACCGAATGCCTGTAATCGCCTAAAATCATCAACCAGAAGAGACCAACTTTCCCTAGTGTATTGTTAAACTGCATGTACAGATGCATTGAAATATTATATGAGACGAGTATTCTTATGACAATAACACATGTACCAATTCAATACAATAATCGACTAATAAGTTATATAAAGAATATTACTTTATTGTAAGAGGAAAGCGTCTAACAAAACGTAAAATACAATATAACCAAAACTTTATAATTTCTTGATTAATATTTGTATTTTATAAGGCTTAAAACAAAATGCAATAATTCCACTCATAAATAAATTAGAAAAATATTTTGTCAACAACATGTTAAATTAAAATTTACTTCTTTCAGAAACTCTGTAACATCGTAGACATCATTATGTATAGCAAACCAACAGCTTTCTTTGGAGGCATGTTTTCTCAACTCACTGAGTGATATCATCTTAGACATGTTTAAAAAGTACGTCAGTTGATAGAATGAATTTTAAGCAAATAATATTAAAATTTTGAGGCTCGTAGTAGGAGATAATCATGACGCGCTTTTGATTTGTGTCGACTATCACATTTGTCAACTGAATTCTCACTTTAAATATTGATTGATAATTTTTTCAATATCATGGCTCTAAATATATCCGTGGCCTTTAATATTTTAAAGGCCTTCCCCTCACCTTTAGCCCTTACTCTGCAACCAGTCCCCCTACACTAGCTCAAGCTTTACCACGTCGTCGTGGCCGACCACGCCGCGCTAAGCCTCATAATAACGCACCTTCACTCCCAAACCCGTCCACCAGGTCTACATCCCCTCGAAAGGTTACCTTTGTGACAGATGCTATGAATCAGAAACTGAAAAAACGTAAGTCTACGAAGACCAAGCAAAACTTCGAGCCAGCCCCATCAAATTCATCTCCCCCTACTGAATCCACCATCGTCCCCACCCTGGACAGTTCCGCCCCAGCTCCTGATCTTTCCCCGTCCTTGCTCGCCCCCCCAACGCACCTTCCGAGTGCCCCCTCGAACACAGATATCTCGCCCCCCTCTTGCTTTCAAACCCTACAACTGCCTCACCCACCTGATAAACGAGGGACAACAACAGAAATCCAAATCGACTCTGACCACTCTATCCTTGTCAACAAGCGGTCTGTCACCCTCATCAGCCCTAGATCTCGCTCAACCCGCCAGCGGAAAGCCCCCGCACGCTTCTCCTCTCCGATCTAACCATCCATCTCTCAAAGCGCTCTCAGCAATCCTCATCAACTGCAGGTCACTTACGCCTAAAATTAATCAACTACGAGCCTTTCTGTCCTCTAACGAGATTGACATATGCGTTCTTGTTGAGACTTGGCTGTCCCCCTCCATCCATAGTGATGACCTTTTCCTCATTCATGGTTACACGTTCCTTCGCAGCGACAGAACTGTCGGTCGCGGAGGCGGACTAGCTGCCTATGTCCGATCCCTTCTTATGCCCAAACGCTTATCGACATCGAACTCTCAAGGGTTGGAATTTTTCTCGTTTCAGCTACAAATCCTTAACCAAAGCATATCTACCTGCGTTGTCTACAGACCCCCTAATATCTCACTCATCGACGACACTCGCGGGGCCCAACTCCTTTCCACTCTTTTCTCTTTACACTCTGATCGGTACGTCGTTGTGGGTGATCTCAACCTCCCCACGACTAACTGGCATAATCTAGCTTCCGAAAATCACCCACTGCTTCGACTCTTTGCGGATAACCTGCTACACCAATTCGTTCATTTTCCTACCCGAGGGAACAACCAACTGGATTGTGTTCTCTCCAATAACGAGGTGACCGATGTTCGCTCTCGGGAAATCTTCCCCAATCTTGATCACTGTCAGGTATCCTTCCTCTTGCCTCTCTTATCCTTCACTCCTCGAGAAGACACCCAATCTTTCAGACGATTCACCAACTGGGACGAGTTCCGCCGACTCTGTGACACAGTTAACTGGAGGGACCTCTTTCTCCCGAACAACCTCTCCTCGTGCTTCTCCGAAGTCCATAACATCCTATCCTCCCACTATAACTCCGCCACCTCTATTCAACAAGTATACTCGACGAATAAGATGAACGCTCTGTTTAAGGCACGTGACAATCTCGCACGCAGCTCTCGCCTACGCACATCGTCACTGGCTCGCGCCCTCGCTCTGAGACGCATTGATGGGCTCATCAAACAGGCTATCAACAAACAAGCGCTCCACGTCGAAAAACGCATCCGCTCAGCTCCTAACCCCCGGGCAAAGTTCGCCATCATCAAACACCAATTGTTGCAAAAGCCCAAAACCTCATATATCAACTTCTCTCAGTCAGACGACCTTTGCTTCGCTAATGACTATCTGACTCATCTTCTCGACTCATTTTCCTCTCCCACTCCGCCTATTGAGATGGTAGACAACGGAGACTCCGAGAACCTTCGCTGGTTATACGTCTCTCCGGCTTCCGTCGCCCAAGCAGTTAAAGACATTAAATCTAAACACCAATTTGATCAATACGGTGTTTCAGTCAGCATGATTGCGCTGCTTGGCTGGAACGTTTTCTCTCTACTTGCAGATGTTATTAATCATTGTGTCGAAACCATCTATCTTCCCTCAGACTGGCTTTGCTCGACGATCTCTCCCATCCCCAAAAACGGCTCTTCCTCGACCTCATCATTTAAAGATCTCCGCCCCATTACTATCGTACCTTCCTTCACCAAAATCTTCGACAGGATCCTATACAACCTAATCTACCCTTTCATTAAGTCCCATGAAAACTTCTACCTCCTTGATGATCAACATGGTTTCCTGAACGGCCGCTCATCTTCCACCAACTTAGTTAGTATTCTCGATCATTGCTACTCTTCTTTCTCTAAAGGGCTTCAGTGCACTCTCCTCTTCCTAGATATATCCAAGGCTTTTGACTCGCTGTCATTTTCAGCAATTGAATCTGCCTTAATGAGAAGCGGTATTTGCGGAAATGTTCTCAATCTTATCAGCTATTATCTTCGGAATCGCTATACAAGAGTAAAAATTGGCAGCAGTCTCTCGAGGCCAACCCATGTCCGATCCGGTGTTCCCCAGGGCTCTGTACTTGGTCCCATTCTCTTCAACCTTGCACTCGCACACATACAGGTTGAAGACACTCTTTTCAAGCTGTTCAAATATGCAGATGATATGGTCATCGTATTCAGCAACCCCACAACTTCCAACCCTTCCTCACCCCTTATATCGGAGCTCCTATCCTCGCTCCACTTGCAGCTCAGCGAAATCGGACTCAAACTAAATCCCACCAAAACCCGCTTAATGAGACTCTCGTCTGATCCATTCTGCTCCATCCCGGCTGCCAACTACCCCCTCGACATAGAAATAATAGATTCGGCCAAACATCTCGGCATTCAATTCTCAAAATCCCTAGACTTCTCCCCACACCTTACTCACACTACCTCCAAACTCTTCAAATGGGCCCGTCTGATCTGTTTTAAGACTAACAATCCCACTCTCCAACTCACATTATTCAAGGTCTACGTTCTGCCCCTCATTTCCTACGCCAGCGAATTCTACTGTCCTCTCACCCACGCCTCCTCGTACACCATTGAACAGGTATCCTCCAGATTTCTTAAGCGAGTCTTCCCGAACTGCCAAAACTACAGGGAACGCCTACTTCTAGCTAACCTCCTTCCGCTTTGGTTCACACGTCACCTTCGAGTCATTTCTTTTATCCATAAGATCTCAACTTCCTTACCACTCTCCAACTTTGCCCACCCAAGTCACCACTACGCCACACGTTCTAGTAACTCTTCTATCCAAGCCTTTCATACCCCCACCTTATTTAAAAAAATCTATCTCTTCTCCAAAGCCACTAATGTCTTCAACGCTCTCCCCACAGACATAAAACTCCTACCCCAGCACGAATTCAAAAAGGCAGCCCATCAGTACTTCTTCAACAAATTTCTTTGTGATACGACCGATTGGAAACGAAACTGGTTCCTTCTCAATCCATAACATTTACTCCACCCTATCTTCTTACCTCTCTTGTCTTATTCTTTTTTCTTCAAGATTCACTAATACCACCTCTCAGCCCATTCCTAACCCCATTATATCCACGTTGCGGATACTCTACTACGTTTTGCTCATCCAACTCTTTTCTTTTTTCTTTTTTCTTGTTTCAGCGGAGGACCGGAAACCCAACAGCCCTACCGATTCACCAACGGTTCGCTTCGGACTTCGACTCTCCCTGGTCTTATTTTAATCTCGATCACGTTCTACAGATGCCTGCGATCCTTGCAAGACTCGCTCGCCTCAATCCTGCCGACTCCATCAATTCATTCGTCACGACAACGGACTCCAACGGTCGTCGTCTACCTCCGGGCCGCCATCCTTTTATCTTCATCTTCGTTTTCGATCTCACATTCACCTTGAAGATCTGATACTTCACGGACTATCTCCAATTGATCTTGTCTAGTCAAATGGAACTTCGCTTATATTTATTTTTCACCAGATTGAACTATCTTGTTGTTAATGATAACTTTTCCCCTCCCCAACCCCTCCCCTGCTATTAAATACTTTGCTAGTCACAATTCCACTCACCTCCACATATCCTACCCTTGATTTGCTATTTCAATGATTGGGCCAGTTGGCCTTTGATGCCAAATAAATGTATTATTATTATTATTATTATTATAAAGTAAAGTAAATGCCGTACGATGTCACAAATTCAGTTAAGAGCCAAGATGCCTGAGATTAGTAATGTTGGGGCCCTTATCTCCGGCAAATACCGAACAAGTTGGTTTGTGTAGCAGTGTCTAGAAATAACCCTAGACACTTGAGACCAGCTCTGGTTAACTGGCTGTTGTTCCCTCAGTTGTGGCGTTGACATCAGTGGCGAGAGACTGTGTGAAGTCTGAGTATTGTTCGTTGAAGTTCTGCGGTAACTGGCACACGTGAAGGTCCAATAAGTAGATGTTGCTCCGTCTCACTAGTTGTACAGCAACAAGATTAGCGTGGCTGAAATTGACATTGTGAAGCAAGTCCAAACGTCAGCGTAGATAAAAAGCCAGTATAACAGAAGAGAGTATGCACACGTGGCGCACAGAAGTAGGCAAACGTGATAAATGATCGGAATGGTAAATTCACCGAGCTTAAATAGTTTTGAAAACGAAAGCTCGCACGCCATTGGTTAATGGCAAATTTCGCATGTTTTAATTGGTGCCGCGTAAATTGAATTTGAATTTCATTTACGCAATATGTCGGCGAATTGTTCTTGATCCGTTACAAAACCAATATTCACTATCGAGTACCACTGAATAATACTGAATTTGAAAAAATTATTATGGACCTTCAAAACTCCATGAAGGAGCTAAGGGAGGAGAACAACAATATTAAAAATAAAATGTTTAAGCTGGAGTCGGACGTTAGCATATATTCAGCAAAATTAGATTTAGCAGAAAGGAGAAATGAAAACTTAAGCACCAAAATTGAGGAATTGACCGTTGCGTTAAATGATAAGATGGATAAATTCCAAGGCTCCTCCTCAGTGTTATATTATATCAGAACACAAGGCAAGTGTTGAAAGATGTTTATTGGATAATGTTGTAATCGTTTATTATGGAGAGAAATGTTAAAAATGCAGCAAACGAAAATCTACAACCAGCTCGGAAGCACGATACTCAAAAACTGAAAATAGCGCACAATTTTAAAAATCAAGTCTTTAAACAAAGAATGTTCTGGAAAATAAAAAGAAAAAATTCTTTTTAAATAAAGTTGTTACAATCAGCTATGGTGGTTTAAATTTATCATTCAAGGTCATTTTATAAAAGGCGGAGGATTCAACATCCTCTACACACACCACCTTCTCAAAAAAGAGAGGAACGACTAATAGTAGATGTAATCATCGTTCTTCGGCTGACGTAGTATTCTTCCAGATCGTTTTGTGCATACTGGCGCCCCTGACGTCGTCATCTCGCCCGGTATAACATTCGCTGGTTCTTCAATATCATCTGGCGTTGACAAATAATTTTCATGCTGTGATTCAGTAGAATAAGATTTTGATATGTTAGACAACGGTTTTTCAAATTGCTGCATTTCATTATGTGTCTGCAAGATGGGATTGCACACCTCAGATTCGCCCATGGAACGGTCATTCAACGCATCTTTTAATTCGGTCACACCGTCAATCCAGATAAACTGGGGAATACAGCGATCCAACGTAACACAATCCTCAATGCCATTTATTTCTATGATGACATTCTTATCAGTCATCCTCTTGACCTTGTATGGTCCTTTGTAAAATGGTGTTAGGCAGTTTTTCCTATTCTCATTAGTAATATAAACATG
>JAQBSW010012263.1:0-17340 GCA_029291075.1 Eudiplozoon nipponicum | reverse complement strand
ACGTATTAGTGTATATATGAGAAGAAAATATATATTAATGTATTTATGTATGTATGTATGTATGTATCTATTTTAGTGTGAGTATGAATTAATGAAGATGAATTTATGTATGCTGGTGTTTATGTTTTCCCATTCCTTTGCACTCATAATTATGGCTGTTCAAAATTGTCCCTGCTTGTATTTCAATTAATGCAAATTGCTCACCTTCGTTTTATCTATTTGTGCGAGATAATATTGAACCGGTACTGTTACAATGAACTTTGTCTAAATTACTCTTTTCTGGAAAAGGGAAAATTTAAATATAAGCACAAAAACGTATTTTCTCATGAAAGTTTATTACTCCGAAAGTTCTTCTAACAAGTATTTTTTCGTGTTAAAAAAGATTGATGTCACCTGAAAATGGATGCTGAAATATCTTAAAAGAACAGAATAAATGGATTTCAGCCTGTGTTTGTCACAACACAAATCATGCAATTAAAATGATTGATTTCATTGGCAGTGTTTCTAAAGCCGAACAATTCCAGTTTGAGCCTTTAACAAAGTAAGACCAAGAAATTGACCGGAAGCTATAGTATTTTACTTTGAACTTTCTACTGAAAACTGCAGCTCCAATTCCAAATTTCGATCATGTTCATAGAATAGGTATCTTTGAGAGAGAAAATAAACTCCCGTTAATTATAACGCTGCTTAATAGAAATCAGAGAATAAATAAGGATAGATATTTGTGACAGGTCCATGATACAAAATCAATTCCATTACTATGTTCTATGTCGTTACCATTTTAGTTTCATTTTCATATTGTTATGCATATAATGGTCTAGCTGAAAAGTGAGTTATAGATTCTGTATACTAGTGCGAATTATATGGCTTTCAACGTAGAGTTATTGAAAATAGGTATTTTTGTCAATACGAAACAAATGTATCCAGACAGAAGACAAATAATAACTGCGTTCATCAAACGGTGTGCTTAAGCTAAATATCTATTTTAAATACATTTTATTCGTTTATTATTTGAAATTATACAAAATATCAAACACTTTGAAGTAGGTAAAATTTTTATAAAACAATGTAATTTTAAGAGGGATAAAAATTAACGTCGGCTTAATTTTCTTAGATAAAACACTATTAATGTTATAGAACATGCGAATCAAAGGTACAATGCAACCGAATGTTTTTAGACCACAGCAAAACATTTCTATTTAAAATTATTAAAAAATTGCAATGTAGTTCCAGAATAAGACTCAGCAAAAAATGGAGCTGAAAATATCTCTCAAAACTTTGATAAGCTGAATTCCCGGAAAGAAATTTCATGCATAAAAAAATTCCCTACTAATGATACTTATATTCATTAATTAAATTTTAAAAATATGTTTTTCATGAAGCACTACTTTTAGTAAAATGTTTTTTTCTAGAAAGTATCGTAACATCGTGAAAGCTTGGATCATAAAACAAGCAATGTATAACTACGTAATAGGATAGCTTTTACCGCGTCTATGCATGTACTATTTTTAAGCATACTTTCTTCAACACCTCGTTGAACAAACCTGAAGATATGATTTTTGGCATAAAAACTTTAATGTTATATGTAACAACGAGCGATTGTGCGGGCTTTGAAAAAAGTTAAATAAACCAACCTTGAAACAAATAATATTGCTGCTAATTTTAAGTACGCAATAGAAATTTAAAAGAAAAGTTAACAATATTTTTACACGTACTATCATTTTAGACAAATGTAAGCGTCCGATAGTACGTAAAATGAATTAAGTCAAACATAAATAATGTGTCATTAAACTGGGATCAATTCATCATTTTCTTTCAAAGCCAATTTATTAACCCAATATCATGCAAACTGAATAAAATGTATTACATTAATATTATGCACATTTATAACGTAGGATTTGGCTTTTCTTATCGATTAGTAGTCTAAAACGAACCATAAATTATTGATTTGTACATCAAATTTAAAATAGTCCAATTATTTCATAACATACATATTTGAATACCTATTTTTTGAATTAATCATAAAATTTAATTTTATGTATCGTGCTTGTTGTTGGTTCTGGTAGAAGGTTTTATCATTATACATTTGATTAGGTACATAAAGCAGTTTATTTTGATTTTATTTTATTTCCTCCGTCTATAGCCAAATTTTTCTTGTTATTGACCATTTTTTTAATAACACCGTCTATACAAAATTAAATTGCATTTCTTTAACCATTTTATTTAAAACTTTTTTACTATGTCATGTAGTGAACAGACGCCAGACGTGGGGCAGTTCGTTCTAATTCAAGGCCGATTGTTAGAGCCGTTTGGTGCCGCAAATGGAATTAAAGGTCCACTATTGGTCTGTGGAGTGGACGTGTACGGTAATCCAGTTGCAGTTCATCCGAATTCTCCCATTCAAGTGCAAAGAAAGCCGAACTTTGCTGGGGACCCACAAAATATTCCATTACCCAATGAATTGCATGTAAGTGTTTCAAAAAAACCAAAGATTCATTTTGTAGAAAAGTTTTGTATTTGAGATTTTTATTGACATAAGCTATTCTATAAAATAAACGTAGGAAATACATACGCACACACGATTCAATTTTAGTATAAACGTCGCGTATGATTGCATACTATTAAAAGATTTATACTGTACATAAACAATGGGATTTTAACGGGATTCAGAATGAAAAACGTGGTAAAGAATAGAACTTTGCAGAAATATTTAAAATTTAAACTTAAAAATAAACATTCTCAGTTTATTTAATAAAAAATCTCATTAATTCTAGTTTACTTTACGCAATTCTATCAACGTAAAGTTTGTTAAAAAAAATATTTCTAGTTCAGGTCGTTGTTTTTATTGTTTTATGATAAATCTCGCTATGTTTTTAAAACCAATTTCGTCGTTATTGGAAAATCATCATGTACCGTCCAGAATTTGAGGCAGGCAGGGCTCGAACCTGGACAGATCTGCCTCGGAATCTAGTGCTCTAACGATTGAGCCACCCTGCCGCACACTACACATAATTTTCAATTATATTCTAACTAATTTTTCTTAGTTAGCCTTTCCCTTGGGTAGAGCCTATATAACTTTCCTTTAGCCCTAAAGTTCCAACAAACCGTCCCCAATCTGCCATTTTTGAACATATACCACGTTATGTGGGGACGTAGTATTGAAATTAACATTTGATTATATAAACGATAATTACAATATCATTTCTCCATATAACATGGTATCTGTTCAATAATGATAGATAAGGAATGGTTAATTATAACTTTAGGGATAAAGGGATTCTATATAGGCTATACAAAAAGAAAAGCTAACTAATAAAAATTAGATAAAATTTAATTGAAAACTGTGTGTAGTTTTCTACAAAGTGGCTTTGTGGTTAGAGCACCAGATTCCGAAGCAGGCGTGCCAAGGTTCAAGTCTTGTCCGCGGTAAACTCCGGACAGTACGTGATGAGTTCCCAATAAAGACGAAACTGATCTGCTGGATGAATTTCCTTTTTCACGCCATACAATAATTAGTTTAAACTGACAAATATATGCACATAATGAGTCAGGTGTTTATACCAAGACCACAACCTTGATTAAAAGTTAATTGTTATCACCACCCGCGCAACCAATGTTCATTTAATTAGCTGTACTGTTATCTATGCAAATAGTAATTTAAACTGTGCTTATTTCAACCAACGTTTTGCAATCCAGCGGATTTTCGATTATGATCACAAAATTGATAGAGATTGAAACATTTATACATGTGAGATTAAGCAACAATTTTTGTAACATGTAATAAAATACTTTGTCCGAAGGCTTAACTTCAGAAAAATGCATAATGTCATTATAAATTTAGGCTTTAGGAAAAGAAAACGTACTTCTAGTTCGGATATTAACCGATCTACTTCATGTTTACATTTCAAAAATTCACAATCTAACAGCTGTATCCACTCTCAGTTTTCAGTTGTTATATTTTATTAAGATATATATTTCAGACGAAATTTCGCTAGATTATTGTGTCACAAATGTGTGTGTATTCCGTAACCATCATGTTCATTTGAATAAGTGAGATTAAAATAGCTAAATAAAAATTTACTATTTGCATGCGTTAGACTATTAGTTTTATATACTCCATTTAAAATTATTTAACTGAGATTTTCCTCAGATTTTCTGGTGGGGGGAGACCAAAAATTCAGAAAGTTTCGTCATAAGCACATGCCATTATGAGTGAGAAAATCATAAATCCGACTGACTAATGCACGCTTTAAATTTCAGTTCAAACCACTGCGGTTGTAATCAAGATAGGTTTGCCAATAACAGTTATTGTCTTTTCGTTAAAAAGGCGCACGCCACGCATGTGCATGTGTTTGTGTACATATATAACTACAGAGATTCTTTTAAATATGATTGATACACGTGTACGTACAACTAAATGAAACTACGGTCAATAGACATTAATTTACCCTTTTTATGCGTCAGACTAATTATTAATTCTTAACATTTGAAATGCTGTATAATTATAATGATCTCAATAGGTAGGGCTGGATTGAATGACACTAGAATAAGCGTTCAAATCACTAAGAGTTTTAAAATCAAAGGAGTAGTTAGTGGTGATATTTAAAAAGACTATATTCTCATTAATTGATTAGACATTAATTGAAAAATAAGCTTACTAATAAGTCAGTCATAATCCAATGTTATTAATCGTTTACTTGAGCTATCTTCAGTTTCTATTTCATGTAATCGTCTTTTCGGTATTCCAAATCGAACCTAACGAATTTTCGACAGCTGTTTCATTCATAATATTTTCTCTAGATTTAAATTCGAAAGGGTCTCTAATCAGTCTCTTCACCCAATTACGACTACATATTTCTACGCGTTTGCAATCATCCCGATTAATAGGTTGTCCAGTCTCCATTACATGACGAGCAAGATCAGATTCAGCAATACGTCCGTACTTACATGCAGTTTTATGTTCAACTCTTCTTACCTTGATTGGGTGCAGAGTCTGACGACCATATATGAGAATACAATCAATGCATGGGATTTAATACACTCCTGAGGTTTCAAAGGACACAATCGTTTCTTTTTGGTTAGTGAGTATAGTGCCTAGTGTAAGGGACTGTTTTAAAACTGTCTTTATATATTTTTAAAGCTATTGATTTCACTTTCCTACTTAATATAGAGTCTGATAATATATTGACCTTACGCTCATCCTTCCCATTGTCCGCTTTTCCATACCGCAAGTTAGGATTAAATGTTCTCACGAAATCTATCATTGTTGCATCTATTAAATGAAGGGGATAACCATTAGCCTATAATACATCGCGCAGCCTACCCAATTCTAACTTCCTATGCTTCATATATCTTAATCTAAGGCTTCTTAATGTTAATGACTTTAATACACCGATTTTCATACGATACGAGTGATTTGACTTGAAATTAAGTTGGATTCCTCAAAAAGTATCCTTCTTATAAATATCTCTTCCTAATTTCTGACCCTTTCTAATTAGTTTGACATCCAAAAATGGTAAATTGCGCTTGCTTCATTAGTTTGTTCTGTAAAACCGGTGAGGAGGGACCAACTGAAGAAGGCTGCCGAAATATTTTGTTGAAGAAAGAAAACTACTGGAAAACTGAGTGATAACTAGTTTAGTGTTTAAGATGATTTTTATTCCTTTGCAGCAGTCGTGCAGAATATATATATATATATATATATATATATATATATATATATTTATATATATATATATATATATATATATGTATATATATATATATTCATTTTAAATGCGAGGTTTAACAAAATTCGTTGTACTCAAAACTGAAAAGTACGTAAACTGCGAATCGAATAAACATGGATAAGATTCTAGCATTAGAAGTTCTGACAACAACAATTTAGAATCCATAAATAGCAAAACCGGTATAATGAATTATTTGCATATGTATGTTTTGGCAAATCCATGTATTCACATATAATTATTGAAACTTGCAAGAAAACTTAAATTCCATCAGATACACATTTGATGAATATAAAAAGATAAATAGGCACTTAAATATTCTGCCCAGTTTTAAAATGCTGTACCTCAAATCAATGAAAGACTACATTTCGAATTAATGTCAATCAAACGACCTTAGCCGCGGGTCGTCAAAAATATAAAATTTAGCGAGAATTAGGTGTATAAGATCTTTTAATTCACATTCATTTCATTATTGAAATCAAGGTTTCGTGCTTGATATAATCCCAAATTCCCTAATATTAACATTTTTTATTATAAATAAAGCATGATTTAAGGTTTCGCTCCTATTTGTAACTTTAGGTTCTGTCCAGTATTTACCATGGATAGGGCTCGAACCGTGCCATATTTGCTTCGGGGTTTGTGACGCTATCAACTATGCCAATATAAATATTTCATTATAAAACAGAAATCAATCTACGTGGGAAGGTTGTATTGAATTAAAGGAATATAAAATTAAACCAGTATAAACTGCGTGGATGATTGTAAATGTTATTTAAATCAATTATACGAACTTGATAAATACACCAATTCTACTATATTTCATTTTGTCAAAATTCTGGGTCGAACCTGTAGAGCTACCAATAAGGGCATGACCAGTCTACCGGATTATTAGCATTTACTAGAGTATGCAATGCCCAGTTAATATTGACAAACCTGAACGTAACAGTATTTTTAATTTTATCAAGCTTGAAACCTTAATTTAGATAAATGGTATCACTTTGTGCGCCATTGACGTTTGTTTATTCGTATAAATCACGCCTAACATGTTCCAACGTAAAAATATTAAACAGACTTCAATAACTGACGGAGATAACTATTAAACATATCAAGTTCAATGGCTTTTTGTTATACGATTATCCTTGAAATTCATTGTACCTAATATAATGGCATATGTGTACGCAAATTTGTCAGATTGTAAATATATTTACTGCTGTTTTGTCTTCAAATATATTTACATGTTTTAGATAATCGAGAGCTATATATGATAGAAATTACAAGACTATCCGAAATAGGCAACTGTTCAGTAATATACATTCATCAAACCTAATTCTAAATCAACGCACGTGCATGCTACCTTCGTCTACATAAATCACTATTCAATTAAAAAAAACTGATTGACTGAGCGCGTAATGGTAAGAATACTTTAAATTAAGTACATTTTAAAAGATGTATTATTTTGGTTCTCAGTGCTGTCCTTTTCGTTTCGGATTTGACCGCATTTTTCTTGTGCGGGACAATTGTTAGCACTCATAGGTCGTCAAAATCTTGAACCTTTTATCTTTTCAGATGATGTAATCTTTGGCCTCAGTTGATGGGTTCTCACTTGTCCCTTCTCCTTTAAGCCTTCAATTAGCTGATTGTCTGAAAGCGCTTTAGGATCAAGATCCGCCATTGATCTTTTACAAATATTTCGAGACGTTATTTCCAGTCTCATCTTCAGTGTTGACACAATACGCACAGGAGTAAAACACAACTTGTGGCAAATGTGGTATCCTCATTCAAGACAGATATATTTATATATATTTTAATTGTCTTTCTAATATCCGGTCTTCATACCTAGTCTCTAATACTCAAATGTATACAAAAACTTATCCCTGTCCCCCTCCGCGCACATATCTACCTATAAAAATGTGTATTTTAACTATAAGCACACCTAATGGATTGACATACACGCCTATCAATGAAGTCTATATTTTAATTGCTGTACCGGACGCATAGAAAGATCAACAAATTTTGAATTCTATATTGCTGTAATCCTCACCTGCCCCCCAGTTCACCTAATTCCATCCAGCTTGCAATCGGTTATATACAGGGAGATTAAAAAACTATTGAAACTCTATAGAGTATTATTCTATCATTTTGACAAAACCGAATACGGAAGTTACACTAACTAAATCGTCTTTCCGCTCAGTACACATTTATACTCATATCCTATATGAATTAGTTTCTGTATTAAAATATCGTATATATCTATATATATAGATAAACATATAAGCAACTATGTGGGTTACTCCCACATCTTTTATAAATATCTATATATCTAAATATAACTATACCTACGTGTATACACTATATATATACGAATACATATATATATATATATATATATATATCAGCAATCTTTTATATTTTAATTTTATTTTTACTTATATATTTGTACCCACATCTTATAAAATATCCATTTACACATATGTCCACACGCTATCTATGTATATATATATATATAGATAAGCATATAAGCAACTATGTGGGTTCATCCCACATCTTTTATAAATATCTATATATTCATCGTGTATATACCATATATATAATATGAATCTCATACAAGCAACACTGTGAGTCCCGCAAAGGATAAATTATATCAGTAAAACACTTTTATATATCTATTTTATTGTCTATCTATATACTTCTATATATATATATATATATGTAGATATATGTATCTATAAGCAGTTGAAATAGGTTCTTTGAAATTCAACCACTTACAATTTATATGTATATATAAATATCAAAGCATATCTATCTTCCCGTCTACACCTCATATATATATATATATACATAATGCCTATCTCAATTCACAAAAGCAACCATGTGAGCTTTTCCTACCTTATATATAAAATCTAAATATTCTTCTACATATATATTGTGAATATCTAAATAAGCATTTAAGCAACCATGTGAGTTCACCCCACATCTTATATGAATATTTAGAATCATCCATATATATGTATTTGCGAAATATAGATGCCTATATTTGTTAAATATATTTAGATAAATATATAAGCAACAACGTGAAATTCTCTCACATCTTATATAAATTGAAATGTTCATAATATATATACATATATAACTATAGCCATATTACCGCCCTCTAACTCCCTCTAATTCGTTCTGTTTTCTCCCCTTTCATAGTCGTGGTCTCTTATTTAGATTTATTGTTAGCTCTGATTCCTCTAATCTACGTTTCTTTCCATTAGAGAAGGCTTCATTGAATATTGGGCCTAATGATTTTTCTACACATGTCATATTCATGACGTTCATTCCTGATTTTATTTCAATTGATTCTCTAATCAACCTGGTTAATCTATTTCGGTTACATAGTGCAATCCGTTTACAGCCGTCCCAGTTTATTTGATGACCTGACTCCATTGGGTGTCTGGCTAGATCCGATCTATTACTATGTCTGTATTTGCATGCAGTCTTATGTTCACCTCTACGTACCTTTATTGGACGCATGGTTTCACCTATATACCTAAGATTGCAACCTTTACAAGGTATCTCATAAACCCCTGATGTGTTAAGAGGTTCTATTTTTTTCTTTTTGATTCGGTAACTTATTGCCTATTGTAACTGTTTGTCTTAACACTGTTCTTATGTTGTATTTTGTTGCTAATATCCTAATCTTTCTACTTAATTTGGAATCTGGTACAACCAGAGTTCTGTGCTTATCTTCATTCTGATTATCTAAATCTCCTGTCCGTTTCTCCTGTGTTATTCTTCTCTTAAATCGCAATAACGTCTCCTTTATGATTTTCTCAGTTAATTTTTCTGGATAACCATTTATCCTGAATATTTCTTTCAATTTCATTAGTTCTTTATCCCTATATTTCAAATCCACTATTTTAAGACTTCTTATTATCATAGATTTTAGAATGCCTATTTTCATCCCAAACGGGTGGTTAGAGCAATAATTCAGGAGGATACCAGAATAAGTATCCTTCCTATAAATATCTTTCTCTAATGTCTGACCCATTCCTTTTAATTTTACATCTAGAAACGATAATTCTTCTTTGTTTTCTTTTTCCAATGTGAATTTTACCTCTCCCAGTTGATTAGCTAAATACAGAAAATTCTCCAACCCATTGTCCCCATGATTCCAAATTAGGAAGATATCATCTAGGAATTTTAAATATAAGCATGGTTTGAGGGGAGATTTTTTTCTAAATAATGCATATAAATATTAGCGACTGGGACTGATAATGGTTGTCCCATAGGAACACCTTAACTTGAAGGTAGAATTCATTTCTAAATATAAAGTATGTAGAGGACATACAAATTTTTAACATTTCCATAATACTACTTAACATCATTTTACTCCCTTCTAGTATTTCAGGGTATTCAGTTAGGCAACGTTGGACACACTCTAATGCAACCTGTACCGGAATGTTCGTATACATAGATACCACATCCAGGCTTGCCAGTTTATCATTCTCTAATAATTTATATTTACTAATAATATCCGTAAAGTGATAAGTATTCTTTAATGTATAATCTAGAAAATAGGTGTATTTTCTTATTCTATGGCACAGAAATTTGGACATTTTATAAGTTGGAGAATTCTGGACATTGACAATTAACCTAAGTGGATTATCTTTTTTATGAATTTTTACTAGACCATACACTCTGGGAGAGAGTGAATCTCTTTGTATTAATGATTTACCAAGTACTGAATCCAATTCCCCAGATCCGATCATTTGATTAATTAAAGCTTTAACCTCACCTTGTAATTTGTCCGTTGGGTCCTTATTTATTTTATGGTAAACTTCTTTATTATTTAATTGTACGTACATCTTATCCTCATAATCCCTCTGGTTTATTAGTACTGTTGCTCCACCTTTATCTGCTTTAAGGCATAACACCTTATTAGATAACAACTCCGATCTTAATCTTTTCAAGTCATAATTCTTTTTACGTTTATCCTCCTTATGTTCTAATACTAATTTTGCAACATCCAATTCAAATTTAGTTTTCTCTTTTCCTGGGAGGAATTGTGCGATTTTAACTGTCTCGGTAATAATTTCATTCTTAGGTATGTATTCAATAGGAACAGCTGTGTTCAGTCCCAGGTTGAGTATTCTCTTTTCATTATCTTTGAGATCCATAGATGATAAGTTTATTACCCGTTTCGACACAAAAGAATCGTTTGGAATATTTCTTCCAGGCCTATAGATTCCCAGGTTTACAAGTTTCTTATCATGCCTCTTTTTAACCTTTTGAATTTCTTTATTCCTAGCCTTATCAGTGAAATCCTCTATACATTTAAGGTCCATTGAATGTAATATCAAGAGCAACCTTGACCTTATTTTAGTTTTTTCTCTAATTAGTTCATATTTTCTTTTTTCTTGACTTTTTATCGATGATTTCATTAAATGTATAGAAAGTTCTTGTTTTAGAATATTTCCTACTCTATCTAGTTGAAATGGTAGTCTAAATTTAAAGCATTTAGGTATAGTATTAAATTTTAAACATAATTTTAAATTAAGTTTGCGAGCTTGAAGTAAACACCAATTTCATTGTATTTAACCAGTCGTCGAACAACAGCAAAACTACCTCAGTCACACGTACCGACGCGTTTCGACCTTCCATGATCACCATCAGAGTACGACAGCAAACTGACTATCGAGGATCAAACCACAATGCATATATATGGAAAGAAAAATAAGATGTGCGGCTCTCACCTCTAGTAATCTTGCATACATGTTAGTTGACTGGAAATGTCGGCTGCTCAACTTCTATGCCGTCACACATATTAACTTTTTGCAGCTTTCGCCACATTTTTATAGTTAATACAATTAAACAATCACTAATTGCGCGAATAGTGGCAAAAATTCTTTTAATCAAGTTTGCGAGCTTCAAGTAAACACCAATGCCATTGAAATGAATCAGTCGTCGAACAACATATCATATATCAGTATTCAATTTGTTGGTCTACAGCTCATTCTTGATTGCTAACTAATTACTGCTGTTATATTTAGTAATCATATTAAATACTTTATCTGGTAAAGTTGTGTAAGAGGTTTTAAAACTGCTACGAGTTTTTGAACTTATATTGGCCATTCTGTTTGTCATATATGTTTTCGCTGTACTAGTCTTTAATGCTAGCCGCTAATCGTCAGGTAATGTGTGCTATGTACCCCGATGAACAATCTGCTTAAGTTAACTAACATGCCATATTGGACGATCATATAACCTCCTCTTTTTTCTTCAATTGCAAACAGAGGCACTTGCGCCGTATTATATAGTTAAACAGCGCTAAACGGGCGAGTTGGCTTTTCTTTTTCTATTTTCACTGCTAAGTTGGAGAAAACGATAGTCTTGAATAGAGTATTCAGACAAACTTTTATCCAATCTGAGAGAAGACAATAAATGACACCATTTTTCCTGTACACAGATGAATTATATACATATTTTTTTATACTAACCTATATTTAAACGGCGTTTGACATGGTAATAAGTATTTAAAAGAAACATGTTGCACGACAGGGAATAGATCATTTACCTGATTATCGGGTTGCGATCCGATTTGTTTGCGTCCGCTTTCTTCCTGATTTTTTCTCTAAAATTTTCCTAGCATTTTATGCTTAGGAGATCTAACAACAAGTATAAATGGGGCAGTTTAAACTTATATTTCCACTTGACATATTGATTGTCAACTTATTATGATGATCTTTCCATTGAAAAAGATAACCGTATCCGGTTATGGAAAATTTTGGAGAAAAAATCAGGAAGACAGCGGACGCAAACAAATCGGATCGCAACCCGATAATCAGGTAAAGGGTAATAAGTAGACTGGATTCTCAGAAATGATTCTCCTAAAGGATCCCAATAGCCCACTATATATTTGGGTGATGGATGTGGGAAAATAGGACGGTACAATCCCCTACACGAATATGAAAACCTGCAGTAGTGAAGTTAACATCATAGGAAGTCTTCGAAAATGAGAGACTTCAACGCTAACTCACACTATATAATATATATACCGAGACTGTAAAGGATTTGAAAACTGTGGCTATTGTGTTAGTAACCGATACCAGCATTATTATGCCGAAAAGATACATGGTACTAACACTATGGTTTCCGAGTCGGTACATGGTACCAACCTGATGGATATCAATGTATGCTAAAGTTCACCGAAATTGAGAATTACAACAAATTCTGAACTCCTGTTACTCCAGTAAACCCATACACTCTGGCCCGGATCGATATCAGTTATCACATTTCGCGGTAAGCATGACATCATTCAATTCAATATATAACAGTTAAATATTCTTTTTTGCGAAGAACTTGTATTTATGCAAGTATATATTAGGTGTTGCGAACCTAGTAACAAATTATTTCAGTTGTAACCAGAAGGATAAACCAAAAGCAACATGAACGGAAAGTAGAATCTCATGCACCTTCGTTTCGTACTTACTGGTGACTCATCAGTAGGAGCCGGTATTACGCCCTTAAACCACTTTATATTTTGGTGAGGAATGTGGGATAATAGGATGGTACAATCTCCTAGACGAATGTGTAAACATATAGCAGTGAAGCTAATATCATATAAGGTCTCGAAAATGCGACTTCCACGCCAGATCACTCTATATAATATATATACCGAGTCTGTAAAGGGAACCAACACTATGGCTCTGGTGTCAGTACCTGATACCAACATTATGTTTCCAGATAAAGTACATGGGGTCAACACTTTGGTTGCCGAGTTGCCACATAGTACTAAAAAAATGCATTTTAATGTATGTAGAAGTTTTATTAAATTGAGAATTAAAATTATTTCTTAACACGTGTTACTCCAGCAATCCTTAAACTCTGACCTTGATCGATATCACATTTCGCAATAATCGCGACAACATTAAATTAAATGTATAAGAGATATATACTGTTTTTGTCGGAGAACTAACATTTATGCATTTTTTTATTATGTGTTGCGCCCCTAGTAAAACCTATTGCACTGACTACTATTCGTTATATGACTCACATTTAATCTTGCTCTTATGCAAACCGGGTATATTTGGGAAATCATGATCACTTGGTATGCAAATTGGATCCTGTCTATTGCCTGTCTCTTGGTATGGAGGAACATTAAGTCAGATTGAAGTATTGTGACCCTCAACGCTGCGTCGGTCCATCTAACTGTTCCTGCTGATCTACTTGTTGATGTCAATCTACACAAAACTCAATTGGACAAAATCTTTTACAACCGGCTGTCGGGACTTTAAGATAGCGGCTTCGACTCCATTACTCCTACCATCACGAATGTTTCTAATAACGATTGTAACAGCTTATTGCAGGATCTAAACTGATAATTCCTTCCTTTTGCTTGATGTGTTGCAATTGGTGACCACGCAAGACACATTTAATAAGCTAAGCGACCATGAAATTCAAATGCACTCAATTAGCGCTTTAACACGAATAAAAGCGAGAAAAATAACGGTCTGCAAAAAATTAAAGAAACAAATAATGGGTGGTTGCATAACAAATAAATCGTGCGATTATAAGTGACAAAACCGGAGCGTTGCATTTAAATTAAACGTTCTATTTAAGCGTGGCAACGTTTTCTACATAAA
The DNA here is from genome assembly GCA_029291075.1 of Eudiplozoon nipponicum. Taxonomy (NCBI): domain Eukaryota; kingdom Metazoa; phylum Platyhelminthes; class Monogenea; order Mazocraeidea; family Diplozoidae; genus Eudiplozoon; species Eudiplozoon nipponicum. The sequence goes on along the minus strand of JAQBSW010012263.1, from coordinate 2,987 downwards.
ATGAAAAAACTATAAATATGTTCATCTTGCCCTTTCAATGAAGCTAAAATATATATATTTAGAATGTAGTTCATACTTCTTCGCTGACAATAAGAGGAAAAAAGCCAATTATGTAGACAAATTATTTATTAATTTATTCAAATTCGTAAGGTGACGCCAGCCGTTACAGCAGATGTGTAATAGGTTGAGCTAAATATAAAAACAAAATAAACGCGTGTGTCACGTAGAATGGTCAACTGGTATCCGTAAAGGCGTGGTATTATACTGACATCTCGCTCTAATGTTCAACAACCACTGCTTTTAAGAACATTTGTCAAACGCAAGAACAGATATATGTCAGCCTCATATGAAAAGTAGTCTACACGAGTTTTTCATCGAAATTGATGATATGTGGTAAATGTTGTAGAGTTAAGTTGTGTCTATGGAAAGTTTTTCTTTTTCAACATCCATTTCAGTGTTACAAAATATTATAGTAAGTTTGATGGCTATCCTGGACTATTGATAGGGTCAATTAGTAAAATGGAATTCAAAAGAACAAACGAGTAGAGAAACAATAAAATAGACAATCTATAATTAAACAAAAATTGGTTGCATGAGCAGTGATAAAAATTACTATAATCAAGGTTGCGATCTTGATATAAACAAATGACTCATTATGTACATACATTTGTCAGTATAAACTAAGAATTGTATAACCTGGGAAAGGGAAATCATCCAGTAGATTGGTTTCGTCCATTATGGGAACTCATTACGCGTTGTTCAGAATTTGGGCACGTTTGCTTCGGAATCTGGTACTCTAACCCATGAGCGGCAAAATGGATCAATGGTTAGATCACCAGATTCCAAAGCTGACGTTCCCAGGTTCGAGTCCTGTCCGTGGCAAATTTCTGGCCAATACGTGATAAGTTCTTAATAAGAACGAAACCGGTCTACTGAATGATTTTCTTTTTCCAGATCATACAATTCTTAGTTTATACTGACAAATGTATGTACATAATGAGTCAGGTGTTTATATCAAGATCGCAACCTTGATTATAATAGTAGACTATCTAATTTGAAGCTTTATTTAGTAAATTTGCCGATGCTAGCTTATCTAAAAAGAAATTAGAACTATCTATAGAAAATACGTTTAATGCGGCTGAATTTTATATGTATATTAGGTATCACATTTGATTTTATTAGCAATTAAGGAGTAACAGCCGTCAATTTCGACCTCAAATATGTTGCAAAAGTTGACTTGCGTAAATAGTCGACTTATAAATAGAGTTTTTGAACTCAATATTTTGCGGTGTGTAAGCATTCAGGTTATCAATGCCGCGTTTTGCGTACGCGGGTAATAGCTGTACACGGGCAGTTACACAAAGATCCGATTTGTCACTATTTCCAATTTTGTTTTGTCTTTGATCGAGTTGACTCATTTTTACTTCAATTGGAAATGCGGTTCTATCACATCTTTGTTTACTGGCGACGTTTCGGTGCCTACTTTCCAGCACCATCATCAGGCAACACAACACTGATCACAATAGCAGATTTAAGCAAATGTGGTAACCTCGTTCCAAAACCATTCTATTTATATATATTTGACTCAACACTATTCTAATCATAGAATTTGTCTCAGTAACTAAACTCAATATATAACTTTTTATAATTAGCAGACCAATCATTACCTCACCTATACCTCATCTCATCTCGTATGCAGAATATTTTAGGGGAGAGAGACAGTATCGAACCTTTTGTTATTTGTTATAACTGTATTGCTACTATGTCACGGTAATCAAAATTTAAAAATGCTAAAACTAAAACCTTGACTAGCATATACTGTATTTTATTTAAAGCCGGGAACTCTAATGTATACAATGGTGTGTGAGGTATTGCGCACATAGCAACAAATTAGTTCAAATATGGAGCAGCAAGTAACGTAGATGGATGGAGAGTGAATGTTATATCGACGCTTAGGTGAACGATTAAAGAGAGAAAGATAGAGATAGCCTGGACAACTAACGTTTTTCAAAAAGCTAATCGTAAGCACATTGCGAAGTTAATCAACTATTGGAACTAATTGCATAAGAATATTTGCTCATATGACTAAAATAATTCATTATATCTATATACATATATATCTAAATATAATATCGTAAAACCTTTATATATATATATATATATATATATATATATATATATATATATATATATATAAATAGAGAGAGAGAGAAAAAGGACCATTGATAATTATTAAATATGAATAATTTCTATTCTTATTATATATTTATTTATTACGTTAGTCACACCTTATATCAATATATAAAATACATGTCAATATGTATAAAAACATATATATGAATATAAGCAACAGTATGAGACCAACATCCCTAATCCTACATATATATATATATATATATATATATATACGTTTGCATATTTCAAATTATTATTTTATTCTTTTTTTTACTGTTTTTTTATTTACCAATTAATCAAATTGTATATTTATTTATTCACACCTTATATAAATATATAAAATACATATAAATATGTATAAAAACATATATATATAAATATAAGCAACAGTGTGAGTCATATATATATATATATATATTATGTGTATAGAATAAACCTATCAATCTACCCATAGGCCTATCTATATATCCGTCTATATATCACATTTTGGTTTCCTCTTAAAAGGATACATGGTAGCTATTAACCATGAATATCTTCTCTATGACTAACGTATTATACATTTATTAAGATATTCCTACCTTACATAAATATAGAAAGAGTTAAAGAAAATTTGATTATTAACACCTCTGTTATATCGCGTGTTGAATGCTTGCCTGTAGTTGCCTAATATTTTATTGAAGCCTCACGCGTATGCTCACTAACTAATTCTTTGAAAGTACTTTCCAAGTTCAATAACAGAAATGAGTCAGAAACTTAAGAAATGCTATTGATAAACAAACAATAGACTCAATCTAGCATAAAAGTGGTGCTCG
>JAQBSW010012262.1:0-17343 GCA_029291075.1 Eudiplozoon nipponicum | reverse complement strand
CTTAAACGCCTGTTTTAAATCAAATGGTGAATACACGTCTGCAATTGCGCAACACATCGTTGAAACATCGCACGTATGTTCTCCAGACGTAGCATTTAAAATAATTACTAAATGCAATAACAAAAGGGAGCTAGCCACATACGAAGCCTTATGGATAAACAAATTGCAGCCGGATTTATGCAAGCAGAAGAAGCATGTTCAGGCATTGAGCTTGAACTGAATGTGACGCACGAAATTGATTGGTTCCCTTTTTCACACTCTCTCTGTTTACATATTTCTATCTTATTTTGCCCTCAAGTTTATATATAAATATATGTTCATTACTTGGGAAGAAAATGAGAAAGAAGAGGCTCTTGTATCTTATAAATGTTTTGTATTTTGCACATGGAAAAGAACTTATGAATATATATATATATATATATATATATATATATATATATATATATATATATATATATATAATTCTTCCATTGTACTTAAATTCAATTGATACGCGTTTGTGTATTTTATGGTAATTTTACTCAATGCGAATTTTTTTGGCCTGTAGTCACATTTAAGTTTGGTCTCTAACATGCGAGCCCTGACTTATCGTACTAATGACGTTAGCAGGAACTTTATAAGTAACACTTGGACACAGTCTTCCTATAATGTGACGCCTCAAGTCGGTTTAACTGCGCAGCTAACACGTAGTGTTGAAATAATAACATACATGTTAAGTTTGGATGTCAAGTATCTGTCTCTGAAGGACGTTTTTGCATGGTGCTGCAATATCAAATGCTCAGAACAGATACTGTCTACTATATTCGTTATAAGCATCTTTGTAGAATGAGCAATTCAATGTTCTTTTACAGCCGACACTTATGAATATAAAATATTCGGTGTAAAAATGCAAGCGTACTAATGTCTGCGACAAACTAAATGCTATATACGGATTCCTTACAGACTACTCTTTGTTATTGCACTAGCCGTGAAAAAAATATTTAGAGCAAGGTCGCGAGCTTGATCTAAACATATATCCAATTATATATTTAAATTGGTTGGTATAATCTAAGCACTGTATGATTTGGTAAAGGCAATTCATCCACCGGAACAGTTTCATCATTATTGATAATTCCTCAATGAATGTCCAAAATTTTCTATGGACAGGACTCAAACCTGAGCCACTCTGCACCATATAAAATAATTAAATCATATACTTATTTGTAATGTTTGTTCGTCATTCCTTCAGGTGAAACCTATATGGCATTTCTTTAGACCTAACATTCCAAATAACCAACCATAATCTGTTATTATAGAACAGACACCGAACTACCTGGCGGAGTAATATGGATTTGCATAATTTTATAATTTAAATATCATTATTGTCTGTAGATTGCGCCAGTGTGGCTGGATGGTTAGAATCAAAATTTCCGAACTAGACGTGCCCAAGCTTGAGCCTTGCCCGCGTCATATTCTGGACAGCACTTGAAGTGTTCTCAATAAGGATGAAATCGGTCTAGTGAATGAATTGCCTTTTTTGCTTTATACGATGATTCGTTTATACGGAAAATGTATGTATAATGGAACAAGTGTTTATGTCAAGTTCGCAACCATGATTCAAATAATTTTTATAAATGCCAGCGCAATCGATGTTCGTTAAATCATATAAACGTTTAATTCAATATTACTTTTGCGGGTAGTGTGATGTCTGTTCTATATTTAAAGATTTTGGGTGGCTTTTAAGTCTAAAGAGATGCCACATAGGCTCCACTTGAAGAACAAGCTAACCAAGAAAAAGTCGTTATTATATACTTGACAACTGAGTGTGAACTGCGACAGTGTAACTCAGTGCAGCAAATTCTGCACAGTAAGTGAAGAGTTCCCAATAAGGATCCGATTGATTAACCTTTCCACGTATTCCTCTGTTTTGTCTTCGATCAGGCTGGGTGCGTAATCTTCCCTTTCTTCCGAAAGCTTCAACATCTTTCATACTAATCATTGGAAATGCGGTGTTGCGTGATCTTTGTTTACTGGCAACGTTTCGAAACTTCAATACCCGTTCCATCATCAGGCCCATAGTCACAATAGCAGATTTAAGCAAATGTGGTAACCTCGTTCCGAAACCGTTCTATTTATATTTTATTTTTTGTCTCTAATTGTTGTAAACAAGGAATATGCCTCAGTAACTAAACTCAATATATGCGTATGCCTAACGCACATGAAAACCCTCACTCAGCAACTAAATATATATATATATATATATCCGCATCTATCTGCAATTAGCAGACCAATCCTTATATATAATTACAGCTATCTCAAATTCCCGGTATAAATAATCGCATCTCTTGTGCGGAATGTTGACCATCCTGTGCCGCGTTCAGTCTGACGCATGTGGACTTATTTGTGTCTGCACCCCCACCCTACCTATTGAGATTATTCTAATAATACAATATTTAGAAGTAATAATTTGTCTGGCGCGTGCAAATGGAAAAAATTAATGTCCATTGACTGCAGTTTCATTTTTATGTACTTGTGTATCAATTGTATTTTAACGAAGTCTTTTTGTTATGAATCCACATACACATGCGCAGCGTGCGCCTATTTATTGGTATGACAATAACTGTTATTAAATAGTCTATCTTGAGTGCAACCCAAGTGGTTTGAATTGAAATTTAGCATGTGCATTGGTCTTTCGGACTTATATTTTTATCACTCATAGCATGTTTTTATTACGAGTGTTTCTGAATTATTGGTCTCCCCCCACCAGAAAGCGTGAGGGCCATCTCAGTTACGTCATATTACATTGAGTGTGTAAACCGAATAATTAACGCATGCAATTGATAAATTATTATTCAGCCAGTCTGGTCTAAATTAGTTAGATGAAAAAAACAGTTAAGAAAATGCACACGCACACATGTGACACGCAAATATCTAATGAAACATCAGTCTGAAGTATAAATATTATGGCAAGAGGAAATAACGCGCTTGCTTCATTAGTTTCGCTTTTTAAACTTGTGAGGAAGATTGCAACTGATGAAGGCTAACGGTAAGTTAGGCCGAAATATTTTGTCAAAAGAAAACTACTGGAGCAATGAAAGCTGCGTTAGTCAAAACGCAGATCAGGTAATTTTGCGCACTAGTCAGGCAATTTTCATGTTTACGTTAATTTCCACATAATGCGCAGCTTTACTTGCAATTTTTTACTTTGGCTGTTTCTAGATAAACTCAGAACTTTCAGAGAGTGTAGCAGCCAGTCGTCGGGACTTACTTCTTTCGGTAGCTTGTGCTAAACGCCTGCGCTCTGATCTTCAGTCTCACCTTTTGGACGACGGCGATGCTGTAGGTACAGCTGACTTGTTTAATTTTTCAGCATTTAATGCTAATGCCGACCATTACGATGAGCATGGTTCAGCCAAAGAATCCTCAAGTGGATTAAGTGGCCGCGTTGACCGCCTAGCACCAGATGCGGCTCGTCTTCTGAACGCTATCCGCAAAAAGGCTCGTAAAACTGAATCCAGTCTTCATCAGCTTTCTGGTCAGTTATTTGATCTTGAAACTAATACTCAGACTGCGGAGTTGCAAGCTTCACAAGTGAACAGTGCATCGTGTGCGGGTCGCGATCAACGTATCTCTTCGGTTAAGAATCGTGAGCAAAAGTCTGTTAAAGAGCCGTAAGCTTTGTTTTCTGTTTTATGTACTCAAAATTTTTAGCTTCCATTTAATTGGCCTGAAACTGCTGAAAGCTCAGCCACACTGTTCTGCTATATAAATCTGGCTATTGAGATGCCAAATTGCGTATTAGTACTGGATTATGAAAGTATAAACGCCTCACTACAATTTTAGAATGAAATTAAAACTAATTTGCACGTTCAACAACCTGCTGCTGAATCAGCTTACGTGGGCTGACACTTGTGGCACGTTTATGATATATGTTTTTTTCCAAGCAACGACTGAATTCATGCATTAGTTCATGACAAAAAGTGGCATATAAATCAGAAAGTTATTAAAGTGACGTTAACAGATCTCATTTGGGTTTACATTTTCTGTAGAATTAATGGGTGTGGATAGATATTGCGTTTTAACAAAGGATTTAATCGATAAAATTATGTTTGGAATTGTCTAAGTTAGTTCAACAGTGGTAGAATAATACCTTAGTTAAACAATAAATTAAAAATTATCTCATACTCGTAAAAAAGAAAATATATTGTAAAAAATTCATTTATCGGCAAGTCAACTTTACAATCTATTCATCAGAGTCACCGCCCTGGATATTTGTAACATTAAATTGCGTTTCTTTAAATCAAGTTTGCGAGCTTGAAGTAAACACCAACCCCATTGTATTTAACCAGTCATCGAACAACATAAAAAACTACCGTCAGTCGCAATGCACTGACGCGTTTCGACCTTCCATGGTCATCATCAGAGTATAGAAATTGTGCAGCCGACATTTCCAGTCAAGTTCAATGTATGCGAGATTGCTAGAAGTGAGAGCCGCATATCTAAATTTCATTTCCATATATATTCAATGCGGTTTGATTCTCGAAAATCAGTTTGCCGTCGTACACTGATGATGATCATAGAAGTTCGAAACGCATCAGTGCGTTGCGGCTGGCGGTAGTTTTGTTATGTTGTTCGATCACTGGTTAAATACAATGGGGTTGGTGTTTACTTCAAGCTCGCAAACTTGATTTAAAGAATTGTTACCACCACCCGCGCAATCAATTATTGTTTAATAAAATTGCGTTGTTTCATCATAAGTTACAAACATTTAAATTTCAAATGCTGATGCGTTTTGAACATACATCACGATTACTTTCATCCATAATCGAAGATATATATTTCTGCATAGTAGGTTACAGAAAAGCCTATTCCGGCTCTGCGTCCACCGTCTTTTGTGCTGTCTATTTGCTTCCACCTAATTTACGGCAATTATCGGCTTGATCAGTGTTTTTGATTGTGTGCTCGTGCGCGTTTACCTGCACTGGTGTTTTTCTCGTCTGCGTGGTATGTAGGGCGATTGGGTTCATAAATTGATCGGCGCTACGGCAAGGCTTAATTAGGCGAAGTTTTGAGCATACAGTTATATGACGGGCTAATGCGTCTGCCTCGGTGGTCGCCTTTGGGTTGTACAACGCGGTTACCTGGTGTCTGACGGGTAGGCTGATTGATATGTCAATCACGCTTGCTAGTTGGTTATCATAAGTACTGTATAGAGTGAGTACGAGGAGTCGTTTTGGAGACTTGCGTAGGCCGCCCGTTACACTTTGCTACACTGCTCTATCTGGCCGCTTGAGTTAAGAAATTAACTCTCGTTGGTCCCTGTATGCCTGTCAAATTTCAAGTGAAATGCCATCTCGCATTGGCCCATATGTTTTTGTGGGATGTACAGGCAGTCACTGGTCGAGGCCTCTGGAATTGGTTTAACGAAATCAATATTGGATGAGTTGTTCAGCGGATTCACTCAGAGTTTACGATCTTGATATCGTTCAGCCTAGACATAATTATCCATAACTACGCAATTAGCTTGTCCATTTGCACAGATAATATTATTAATAAGTTTTCTAAACCATATCAAATCGTTTTTGCTCAACACTAGTGCTTTATTTTTAATCAATTGTTTCTGGAAGTTTGCTCGGATAAAGTGCGTCCATTTTGCTTAACAAAATACAAATAATTATTATTTCATATTGACTTCTGCGATTCGAATGCTGATTTCTTCGTTGTCCTGACTTTCGTGTATTTAGATCAGACCTAAATAGGGCTATTGAAACCTTCTCAGCCCCAAAGGTGACTACTGCTAAATCGCTTTTTGAAGTTCTCTTATTTAGCGAATGTGTAATTGGCTCTAACCAACGCAATCGGGTTTCCGTAACAAAGTTCAATAGTGAAAAGCAACGAAAAGTGGCCGAATAGAACTTTTCCACTCACAATTAATTAAACAAAACGGAGAAAATACGATAATTTAAAAAGCTGACCAGGCTCTGAGCTCTACGGTAGGCTATTTCCGGGCATATAGGAAGAAAGACAGTAGGCATTGATATCATATATTGTGCTTAGTAAAATAGATTACGGAGTGTATTGAAGCATTTACTAAAGGCTACTGTAGCATGTCTAATAAATCTGGACGTCTAAACGTAAGCCGATCCGTCTGGTATCACCAATGACCATATATAGACAAATTCCCTGATGAATTCATCGACATTAGGCTTTGGACCAAAATTCGTTCTTAAAACTTTTTTCGTGGCGTTCAGCTCCAGCTCGTATTGGACGGGCACTTCTCTCTTGTTTGTCATCCGATCAGCACCGTTAACTTATTCAAAATCACTGAGCCGGCCATAGTTGAATTGTTAAGGGTTTATTCTTTTTCAGTTATTTAAGACCTCCTTTTCTCTGTTTTAGTAACTCATTTACAATAAAACTATCTCTATTTATCCTCATTACTATCTCTACTTTTAACCCTTGCTCGTTGAACTCCTTTTGTTAATGCCTAATAAAAAATCGTAATCTAATCATGAATGCTGGTAATTTCGCGTTCAATTTTAATTTCATATCAACTTATTCTAGTTTGGTGGGCTATAAGTCGCCCTTGAAATTGTACGATTTGGATCAAGTCCATCATTGTTAAAATGGTTTTCCAGATTTTACTGACAAGCATCACATGCATGGAGCAACTGATTTTACGGCACCGGTGGCCTAAGCCTCCCTCTGAAGCCAAAACTTTGGTTTCTCTTATTTCGTCGCTACTCATTAAACATTCTTAGATTTGCAGTTATTTGCATCTTTATTGTCAGCATCATCATCATTATTATCATCATCACCAGCAGAATGTAGCCGCCCTTAAAATCTGAAGCTTCATTTCTATGTAACCACAATTTTGAAGAATAAATAAAATTAATTGTAGAAATAATTCTAAAAAGGAAATAAATGTGTAAGGTAATAGTTAAAAATAAAAAATTGTTAAAAGTAAGTGATTTATGGAAGGAGGGACCTAGTTCAGATGGAGATACTTACCAGGGTAACACACAGAAACGAGGCAACTTGAATTTCTATAAACCATAACGGGGAAGTCAGCTTCAAGACAAGACGACATGGAAAATACGTTTGCCTTACTGTATTCACTGTATCCAGTCATAAACACGATCACAACTCGCAGTCAACTCTGCAGAATTAGGAAAAGGAAGTTAAAAAAAGACTCTACTAGAAATCTTCTATAAGACCGCCACTGAGCTCGACTCGATGTCATATTGCATGGGATTTCCGACCAAGAACTATGATAAGCACGTGGATCCCATCCTGGCGGTCGTTTGATTGTAGCCAACTTTAGCCCCTTTTGCCCCGTCAAAATCTGTCCCTTTCGTTCCTTATATCAGTCTACCACTGGCTGAGAGAATAATATTCTACTGGACAATCGAATGGAGGGTGTACACAAATCATGACTCTGCCAGCGCCGCTAATTGAGCTTATATGTTTGCCATAGTAGTAGCACTGCTCCAGAAATACGGCTAAGAATGTCAGCGTGGCTTATTCGTTGGTAATAACCTATATGTTCTACACTTATTGTTTAAATCAAGTTTGCGATCATGACCTCAACACCAATCCTATTTGTCAGCATAAACTAAGCGTTGTATAATGTAGAAAAGGTAATGTTTTTTCAACATCTTACAATGCTTAGTTCATGCTGGCAAATGTTTATATATATAATGGGATTGGTGTTTAAATCAAGATCGCAACTTTGCTTTAAATAATATCACCTCCCGCGCAACCAACATTCGTTTAGTTATATAAATGTGCTGTTCTTTACAAACAACGGTGGTCTAATACCGTATTTAGTACCTAAATGAGCTTTAAAAGAAACGACATGGAATTGATTATTTACCTTTTTGTCGTGTTGCGATCCGAGATGTTTCCATCTGCTATCTACCTGCTTTTTCCAGACATTTTGACCTAGGGGTATGGAGGTCATTTTTAATGGAAAGCACATGACACAAACGACTGGACAATCAATATGTCAAGTGGAAAATTTTAGTTTAAACTAACATTTGTATCCTTGCTAGCTGTATGAGTAAATTTGGCGTAGGGGTTAACTTAAACTGGACTAAATGTTGACTGATGGAAGTTGCGCTGAAAATCGAATACCAAAAGTGCTCGAAATAAGCTATTAATTGGCGACTGGCTTGAATATTGCCTGTCCCACTGCTATATCTTTTCAGAGCCAAAAATGTTTTATTCACTCTTTTGCATGAATAGGTTACAGGGTTTTTGAACCATGTGCTTTCAATTAATAGTTTATTGAATCATTAAACAAAGGTCTATCAAATTTATTAATGATTTTCTCAAACTTATTGTGTCTGTTAATGTATCTGTGCAGATATTTGAGGTTCTTTAGTCTTTTTTATAATTAATAATTATGCTATCACGATAAATATCTTAATTAGGTGTTGCGAACCTAGTAACAAATTAGTTCAGTTGTGACCAGAAGGATAAACCAAAGACAGCATGAACGGAAAATATAATCTCATGCACATTCGTTTCGTGCTTAGAAGTTACTTTAGATACCGTTTGTTTTGGAGAACCAATATATATATGTATATATATATATATATATATATATATATATATATATATATATATATATATATATATAATATGCGATTACGTGTTAGGAGTTACGCGCCTAGAATAAAATTATATCAAATGTGACCAGAAGGATAAACCAGAGACAGCATGAACGGAAATTATAATCTAATATGCACATTCGTAGCGTGCTTACTGGCGGCTCATCAGTGGGAGCCGGTATTACGCCCTTTAACCACTATATATTTAGGTGAGGAATGTGGGACAATTAGACGGTACAATCCTCCACACGAATGTTTAAACCTGCAATAGTGATGCTAACATTATATAAAGTCTCGTCCTATTATCCCACATTCCTCACCAAAATATATAGTGGTCAAAGGGCGTAATAACGGCTCCTACTGATGAGTCGCCAGTAAGCATGAAACGAATGTGCATGCTATTATGCTTTCCGTTCATGCTGTTTTTGGTTTATCCTTCTGGTCACAATTGTACTAATTAGTTACTAGGTTCGCAACACCTAATACATATTTGCATATATATTAGCTCTTCGCAACAAACAGTATTTAAATATCTTAATTGTCTATGTTGTGCTTACCAAATGCGAAAGTTCGTGTAATTTAGTGTTGCAATGGCCTAATTGCCTTGTTTGAATGCAAGTGACGCTATTGGATATTTTATAATCTAATTATTTATTATGCCAAAATTATTATTTTTTTGGTAGAATTTGTTTCCTAAACATCATGGTTACAATTTCGCTCTCCTTATCTTATCATGCCAATCAGGCTAATGAAACAGATCAGCAATATATTGCAGAAAAACGCCTGCCAACTCGAAGAAGATGAAGCGCGCCTCTCTAAATTGTGTTCTTATCTGGCCGCTTGTGGCATCCGTCTGCCTGATGATTGTCAGCTTCTAAACAAAAAGGAAAATATCGACCCAAAGATTTCCTCAATTGTAACACCAACAGGTGGATCATTAACGAGTTACACAGTTGCCAATCAGGGTTTGTCGACTAGTAAAATGATTTCGAACACTCAGGCGATACCAATATTGCGCGGCAAGCAAATGGCTGAAAATAAAAGTTCGAGTGTTATTAACACATTTGCCGATGCCTTACTGCAGCGCGATCTGGCCTTGGCCAGACTTATCGATTCAGGTCATCGTCATTTCACTAAACAGCCTAAAACGCCCAGTCAAAACGGAATCGCGCCAAATACTATGACATTGCCTTGCGTCAAGGTTAGTGCCCCTCCACTGCCATTTAATGCTTTATTTTCTAGAGTTGGACCACATGTCGCTTCCACCAATTCGAACTCTCCGAGAAGCCAACAGTCAACCAATTCGCCTCAGCCTACTAGGACTTCGGAAAAGAAGATTGATGCCAAAACTGTGCAGTCGGTATCGGCACTAATCAAATCTCCGGTACTCTCCACTAAAGGTTTTAAAGGTAAATAATTGTTCTCAGTCTGCCTAAGACAATACTACGATTTGGCAAAAATATAGTATTATTTTATCTCTTTCAATTGAAAACTATACGCTTAAATTTCATTTCTCAGGTATGACAGCCCTAGTAATACTAGTCTTACAGATCATGAGTTTGTGCCAAAATCGAATATCATTGGTGCATGTGTTTCGTGCTTGCTGACTACTACATAAGAGAAAACTGCGCAACGCCTAAACCAATTGTATATTAGGTCAATTATTGCGGGACGAATGGGTGTTGCTGAATCCTACTGATGATGCTCCAGTTGTTATTAATTGATAATTTAATGCCACATATCCACACAATTCCCATTTACTTGTGTGTGGAAATATATCTAGGTCGCACATTCTTATTTACAAGTCTCGTAAAAGAATGTTATGCATTCGCCGACACTGAAGTGTGCACCTCAACGTTGGTGTGATAGTTTGTGTCTATGGTTCGTTGGCACGAAAGCGCTGTTTGAGCTTCGCATACTAGGCAAACCATCTAAGAGGGGTCAGACTAATACAATGTCAATCTTTTTCTAGGAACGGGCGATCTGGTGCTCATTATAGTCCATACATTACTGTGAATTCGATGTACTTTTTGTTGTAAAGTATCATTACATTATTCTTGTTTAATGCATTCGAGTGGTATTACTAGTAGTCCCCGCTAAAATTTTTCGATTGCTCGAAGCCTGTTCGAATAACTTATCGGCGTACATTCGTACTACCAAGGGCATTTCTAAACCATTGGCATTTAACGCTGATTCGTCATTGCTCCCATCCTATTTAATTATATTGCCAATAAAACACTTTATGAGGTCACTTGAACACTCTGGCTAGGAGATCGGCGTTTCTGACCGGCTTGTTGGCCTTAAATACACTGACGATGTTGTTCTGATGGCAGAAAAGGAAGACAAGCTTCATATGTGCATTAATTGTGCTCAAAAAGTGTCTATCCGTTACGGTCTGAATCCAAACGCATCAAGATCGGTCATTTTATTCAATTTTGATCCGGAGCCTGGGATGGATCTAAACAGCTCCCTACTGCCTTTCGTCAAGGATTTCGTCTAATTAGGATCCCTGGTGACACAAGGCGCATCGGCTTCTGTTGAGTTTTCCAGGCCTATTAGCTTTTCAGTGGCTGCCTTTAGAAATTTTTGCAAACTACTTTGGAATCGCTCGTCTATATCACTAGGCTCCAAGTCCCAAGCTTTCAAATCACGAATACAGCTGGTCCTGCTTTATGCTGCGTAGACTTGAGATAATACAGTTTAGCTGTCAGCGACTGGCGAGCTGTGTAAATCGATTTTTCGTTCGAGCTGGTTTAGATAATTGACAGATAAGCGTCAGGAGACATTAATCAATAACAAAGTCTGTGAGCCAACCAGCTCTATACGGCTGTTCTTTGACGTTCTATCACCATCAACATTTGCTTCGTAACGTCGATTGCGCTTGTTTAGCCACTTCCATATCCTTCTAACCAGGTCACCGAAGCAACTTCAGTGGTTGTCTGGAACTGCCGGACGGTTGGGATAGCTTTCTCTTGGCGGGATACTACTATTCGCGATATTGGACTCCTGATCATGGTGTACTGTAATATCGATAACTAAGAGACATTTGAGTAGGTATAAATCAATGGGTGGTCATAGGAAAACAGGTCTGATTACCTATATCTTATTGGTATAGATTTCTTTAAAAACCACCGTGAAAGAGATAGATCTCCGTTTATTTTATTGTAATGTTTTTAGCATGCCTTTTAACCTATCAGACGTGGGTGTCATTAGTCAACACTGTTATTTTGACAATCATACGTAGTATTTGTAATTCAGTACACGCATAAACGGAGATTTAGATCTCCTTCACTGATCCAGTTTCCTACACCAATAAAATAGAATTAACAGGACTCCACTGAATTGTGTTGAGCGCTAGATTCCGACATATTTGTGACAATTTTTGATTAGAGGGAATACAATGCGGTATGGGCAAATGGCCACCTTCGCGAATAGCATCATCTTTGCAACTTTACCTGAAATGGGTGTTTCCATATTCATTTCATAACAAAGTATACGGGTCATTTCGTCACTAAACATACAGTTAGCAATCGGCCATTGTGCAGGATTGAAGCGTCGCCTTATCTGCTGTATCGTAAAAAAACTTATTTAAATGTTATTCATATCACGGATGTTGATCATATAGCTGAGCCCAATGTCGGACTGCTAAATATCGAAAATAATTCAAGCAAACTTCCACTAACTAAACCTAGGTGAAGTTTTAACGTCAGTGCATTTAAGGTGCGAACATTAAAACAGACTGGACAACAAGAAGCTCTTGTACGTACGATGGATCTATTATAAATCGATACACGTTGCGTATCTTAAATCAGAGTACAGGATCCTACGAGCATTACAGAATTGTGTGCATCATCCTAATCCATGCATTATTGTGTAGAGAGCTCGTATAATATTGTTGAGGCCCCTAACCTATTCGAGTCTGTAAGCCCCATAGATGCCAGATAGCTGGAAGTCCTAAAATTCACAGTTGAGTCAGATAGGCTTATATTATTTTTTGCGTCACAGAAGTTCAAGTCCGCTATGTCCTGCACTAACCTACTTGTGTCCTCTAATTTAATATCGGTATCCATGAATATAAGGGATAACAATTAAATCGATACTTACTGTTAGGCAATCGGAATGCGAAAGTTGGAAAGCTATTCCACTCAGCAATAATCTAGAATGAGATAAACTTGAACCACCGATGAATCAAATATACCTGTTCCAAGGCGTCACTTTCAATAGTATTTTATATCAGAACAAAGGCAATTGATGGAGAAATATATTTGATGATGATGTAATCGATTACTAGAGAAAATGTTAAAATGCAGCAGACCAAAATTACAATACCAGTCACGGAGCGAGATACTCGAAAAACTGGTCGCGTTAAGGTCTACAACGAATTAACGCATAACTTTACAACCAGCAGTGGTGTTCGTCAAGGTTGTCCACTTTCCCCATTTTTGTTTAATTTTGTAATCGATGCTATTATGAACAACACTCTCTCACACATTCAGAACGCGGGAGTTGAAGTTCTCCCGGGAGATAAACTAGTCGATCTTGACTATGCGGACGTTATCGTACTATTATTCGACAATCAGCATGCTGCCCAGACCACCTTAAATAGATTAGCAAACGTTGTTCCGTCTTTTGGTATGAAATTCGCACCCTCTAAATGTAAGATACTGTTACAGGATCACCCACCACTCAATCCAACGTTGCGACTGCAGAATGAAGATCTTGACATAGTCGACAGGTTTACATATCTTGGGAACTCTATCAATAACGTAGGCAATATGTCCGACGAGGTGAGAATACGGATCGCGAAAGCTAGAGTAGCTTTCTCGAACCTTCGTCATTTATGGAGAAACACCAATATTCCACTTTGCCTTAAAGGTCTTGTTTACAATGCATCTGTACGCGCAGTCTTACTATACGCTAGTGAAACTTGGCCTCTTAGAGTTGATAGATCTGAGACGCTTACAGACATTCGATCATCGTTGTTTGAGAAGTATAGCACATGTTGGTTACCAACAACGAATAACTAACGTTGACATCCGTAGACGTATTTTTGGATCTGACAATAAGTGCTCGTCTTTAGAAAAGCAAATAAGGCTCCATCAACTTCGTTGGCTCGGTCACGTTTTGCGTATGCCCTCATTCCGATTGCCCAATAGAGCTCTGTTCTCTCATCCAGCACCAAATTGGCGTAAGAAACAAGGTGGGCAGATTTTGACATGGCAGAAACAATTGAAGTCACTTACATCCAAATTGGGTAGTATAGGATCCACTCGTCTGCCGGGATGGGGTCCTCGTGCACATCACAGTTCTTGGTTAGAAACCCTTAGCGATATGGCATCGAATCGAGCTCAGTGGCGATCTTGTTGCAGATGTCTAGTAGAATCATCTTCGTAACTTTCTTTTCTTGGTAGGGCAAAGTTAGCTGCGAGGTTCGGTTTGTTTATGACGTGATACGGTGAAATCCGCAAGGAAGCTGTGTTGCTGATGTCGCCTTGCCTGAATGCTAACTTGGCCATAATGGTGTTGTGGAGAGGATTAGTTTGCCTCATTTCTGTGAGTTATCCTGATAAATTTACACATAGTAGCAAGGTATTCCTTCTCTCTCTACCCCTCTCTCTTGTAAATCTCAATAATAATTTGTCTAAATTCACTTATATACTTTTTTTCACTCCTTATGGTTATTTGACAGTGAAACCTTAGTCACTTGACTTTTGTGTGGCTGGACATGATGATGATGATGATGACGCTTTATTGGCTTTGAGCCTCTGGCTCCACGGAGATTTCTCTATTGTAGCGAAGGTGACAACAAGGGCGCTTTACTCCGACCTAAGCTTTTTTACTAAGAAGAAGTTCAGACGTAGTCCTGGTTATGAATGATAAAAGTTTTCAATTTCGACGCTTAAACTAGGCAGAATTTCCTGTAGGTCGCACATACACTTTAAGCTTCATGCGCACAAATAATGGCGAACAACTGCGAGACAACTGCGCGAACCATTATACTTAAGTATCAGAGACTTCATGTTGTGCAACATGGCATTCTCCAGTCCCTGAACAGCTATGGTCTCAGACAAATAATAACGTGATTGTATATAAGACTGTCGTTAGCTATGAAACAGGTATACTGTTTCCAACCCTGCGCTTATCCGTTGTAGATTTGCACTAAAATTTTCCGGAGATTATCGAGGAATAAGCCTCAAAGTGATATAGGTAAACTCGAACATCCGTCTTTCCAGTAAAAATATGCAGCTATGTTGGTCTTGGTGGTGAATAAAACCCACCATAAACAGTGAAAATACTAATGTTTGTGCAATTGTAGTCCCCTGTAGTAGTCATTGGGTCTTTGAAAAGACCGATGTTTACTTTGAGGTGTGGTCGGGTTGGGAATTGATAGTGAAAAAACGACAAGGATTTTACAATTTGCTTATTCCAAACTATGTATCGCATGCGTGTCTGGATGGTCTTGTTTATGTGATTTGATTAAGTAGCTCGTTGAATCTAGGCGAAATCCACTCATTCATAATTCATTATCAAATAATCAATGATTGTGCGGGTGGTGGTAATAATTATGCAAATCAAGTTTGCGAGCTTGAAATAAGCACCAATCCCAATGTATTTAACCAGTCGCCGAATAACATAGCAAAACTATCGTCAGTCACACGTACTAACACTTCGAACTTCCATGAGCATCATCGTAATACGACGGCAAACTGAATAACGAGGTTCAAACTGCAATGCATATGTATATATGGAAAGCAAAATTAGATATGCGGCTCTCACCTCTAGTATTCTCGGGTGCATTGTACTTGGCTGTAAATGTCGGTTGCACAATTACTATACATCCACGAACTGTTTGCTTCCTTAAACACACACACATATATATATATATATATATATATATATATATATATATATATATATATATATATTTATATAAATAACAAACACCTGACCCTAATATTCAAAAGTTTCATCAACATGATATTCTAATCGACTGGCCAAGAATAACAAAATTCAACAACAATCAACAAGTATCCTGTCAAGAACAAACAGGCCTTCGACTAGTATCAACAAACATTCAATCGGATTGGCAACAAACTGAAGTGGATATAACAGAGGCTGCATACGGTGACAGAAGTTTCCAAACAATATGAGCGTTTAACACTTTAATCCACACTGGCGCTGTTACCATGTGGAAAATATAAATTTGCGCAACAAGGTGAAACGATCAACTACACTGGGAAAAATAGCACTCTTACATGTAACAGTGAACAATGCGCACAAATGCTAATTCTCAAGCCATCAAAACAATAATGACCAGATCTCAGACATCACTTTGAAATGCTGCGAGAATGACCTTTACATGCAAACACGCATACACACAAACACAAACGCATACACACTTACCAACCAGCCAAAACAAGAAATCAATTGAAAACCCAAAATGTATAAATATGTATGATTGTATAAGCGATGATTAGTATTCACGAAATAAATGGCCTTTATCCACTTTGTTATTAATGTATTCTTTCTTCCTAATTATAAATATACTGTGTAATATTAAAAGGCATGGACATTATAATATATATATATATATATATATATATATATATGAACAACACAATTAAACAATAATTGATTGCGCGGGTGGTGGTAACAATTCTTTAAATCAAGTTTGCCAGCTTTGAGTAAACACCAATCCCATTGTATTTAACCAGTCGTCGAACAACATAAAAAACTACCGTCTGTCATACATACTGATGCGTTTCAACTTTTCATGATCATTATTAGAATACAACGGCAAACTGACTAGCGAGGATCAAACAACAATGCATATCTATGAAAGCTGTTCCCACCTCTAGTAATCTCGCGTATATTGTACTTGACTGGAAATTTCTGTTGCACAATTCTATGAAGTCAATACGTGCGGCTGACTATATTTTTGCCATGTTGTTCGACAACGGTTAAATAAAATGGGATTGATGTTTACTTAAAGCTCGCAAACTTGATTTGAATATTCATTCATTATTGTTTTTAGTTTAAAAGTTTATTCGTGGTTATTCGGCAATGAAACATTTGTTGTTACGAACTGATGTATTAATTACTATAATGATGATAAAATGTATATACTATCAGTATTTTCGACTATTTGTTTATGCTAACATTTCATTAATAGCATCGGACAAATGGGAGTATTGATTTGTTTTCAGTTATTCGTGCATCATGCTTATTAGAACTATGGCACATGATCTACAGTAGTCAGATTTTAAACGCTTGACTTGCTACACTGCTGTGCGTGAGCAGATAATGAGTCGAGTTTAGAAGTATTGGGTGTTCACTTTCATGCTGCTACTTAACCTACATGAAATATTCTACACAATATTTGTGCGTAGTATCTTTTTTGCAGCATATTTAAGATTATAAATCGATTATCAGTTTATTATTCTTTTTGCATATGTACAAACGTATGCGAAGAATAGTATTGTGAAAGGATTTTAAATTGCATATATTGTAATTATCCTTAGCAATGCTTGAAATGATGAAGGCATACAATCCTCTATAACAGGATTTTAATCATATTGATAATCTACGTAATAGTAAGATTATGGAAATACCGCACGACTTTCATTTAGTAGATATAATAACATTTTGCCTATTGTTTGTCAATCAAACTCTTTGTACTAAATTCGGTAGTTAATTAAGCTTGCCTGAAAACGTTCAATTCTAACTATCACCTGTCCACTTATATTAA
>JAQBSW010012261.1:0-17344 GCA_029291075.1 Eudiplozoon nipponicum | reverse complement strand
TATTGAGAAATTTCATACAGGTAGTCCCTGAATACGGGCTAACCAATAAAAATATAGTTGTTCAGACTGCTTCTAGAAGGAATGTTGAATTTAGGATGACCAAATATATATAATTAAACGCTGCTGAGTTAGACTCTCAATAATAATAATCATATATATATATATAGAGTATATATATATATATATATATATATATGTGTGTGTGTGTGTGTGTGTATTTCTGTGTTTGTGTGATTGTGTGATTGTGTGTGTAATATTTTGACATTTAGCAAAAGATATTTGCCTGTTGAGTTTGAAACTACAATTAAACGGACTGACGCTTCCTGATCGGATCCCTGGACACACCCTAGATGTATAATACGATATCGATAGCCTAAGCAAACGGGAACTATGGAGTGTTAATGCATCTTAACTAATTTAGACACCGTATTTTATATTCAGTGAAATCTATTTAGTCACTTAGTGTTAACATCTTAGCAATAGCTGTATTCATTTAAACCAGACATGCAAATTATAATATGTACATACATAAGGATATATATATATATATATATATATATATATATATATATATATATATATATTCTTTGAATGAACTTTATAAAATTCATTGTACCCTTCCTGTGTGCAAAAACAAATAGAAATTTTATCAGATATAAGAAACATTGCTTTCGTATTGTCTTCTCAAATATCTACTAATGAACATATTTTTATATATAAATTGGATTGCAAAACAAGATAAAAATATGTGAACATTGATGAAATACTGCCCAAATTGCAATCGCATTGTCAATAGTACACGAATCGCCGCGCTAAACGTTGAAACCCAATATGAAAGACACAAGGTGCTCGAACAAAAACTTATCTATAATTAATTTCATACTTTAAAATAGGAGTTCGGTAACGTATTTATTTAATCATTTAATTACATTGGTAATAAATTCGAATTTCTAACAGCATCATATTTAATCAAGTTTTCGATCTTAATATAAACGCCTGATCCATTACGTACACACATTTGTCAGTATAAACTAAGTATTTTATGGTGTGGAATAGGCAATTCATGCAGTAGACCAGTTTTGCTCTTATTGTGAACTCTTCACGTATTTTCCAGAATTCACCGCGTACATGGATCGAATCACTGAGTCACAGGCGACAAACTATAGACAGTACATGATGAGTTCTCAATAAGGACAAAAACTGTCTACTTGATGAATTACCAACTTTTATTCGCTAAGCAATCAAAGATTGCTCGGGTGGTGATAACAATTCAAAAAATATACTTCCTCAGCTTTAGATGAACAACAATCTTATTGTATTTAACCTGTCAGTAGCAGGTACCCACGCGATTTTACCTTCCATGGTCATCATTGGAGTACGACGGCAAACTGCCAAACAAGGAACAAACCGCAATGCGTATACAAGGTATAGAAAATCAGGTATGCGGATCTCGCCCATATAGTCTCGAATACACCGCGCTTGACTGAAAATATCGATCGCGTAATTTATATGCGGTCGTGAACATACTCTGTGGGGACATACGTTAGATGATCTCACTTTCATATTAAAAAATGCCTACATTAAGTTTGAAATTAACTAAAATTAGATTTTTTTTCTCAAAAATAATTTACGAAATATGCTAATCCATAGAAATGTACTTCGGAAATCGGCTGGCATTTTGATAATTCTGGGTTCCAGCAATTTATCTATATAACATGCCCAGCTAACACGTCCGTTTTTTACAAGTTTGAGAATCTTGCAATAGAATAGAATATGATTTGTCTAAATTAGAGTGGTCCTCATTAAAATTAACTGGACAGCGTACAATCTAGACAAGTATAACTTATGCGAATTCCTAACTTGCCTTAAATTTCATAAACAAAGTGGTTTAGACCTTGATTTCACTAACCGCAGTGCTATGTTAATGACTACGGAAGGTGGAAACGCGTCTCTACTTGTGACTGGCGGTAGGTTTGCTTTTTCAATCGACTGTTTAAATGAATTGGAATCTATGTTTTTCACAGACCAGCGAATTTAATCATATTAATAATAAGATTGTCTGACTGTAATGCTTGAAATGGTGCCAAAAGCCACGCAATAGTTGTTAATGATTGAATAGTAAAACATCCGTAAGCATTTTCTACATGGTTACAATTACTGTGCTATTGTAATTGTAATTCTACGTTAGTTTAGAATTTGAATGAGTACATCAACTTGTCGGTGTATCATGAAAGTGCTAACAGAGATCTATTCTTATGTAATAGGCAGTGATTAGAGATAAAAAAAGTTCAATTTATTTAGAACCAGCATGATTTTGCGAGGAAAGTATCAAAAAAATGTGGTATTCTATGCGTTTGTGCTTTCATGCTAACAGGGTAGACACCAGTGAGAACCGTCTAAGCAAATCTCACCCACTGTGTATACTTAGTGAGCTTCATATGATGAAAGAACTAGTAAACACGGAGGACATGCGTGATTGAGACTGCGTATTTAGTTCATGCCGACTTTGATATAGACTTTTAATTCTACATTATTTAAATTTTTACCAAATTTTGCTTCTAAATAAAACAGAGGTTGAATGTATTGTTTAAATACTCAGAGTATGAGAGACATTCACTCTATTTGTAACAACTTGGCATAATTGCAGGAAAACCACCAATTCGATCGTCCACATCGAATGCTAGACGCAAATTTTTCGAAGAGTCAGGCACTACTGCTGGTGCACAGACAGGCTCCAGTCCCTTGAACGCTTTGGCCGCGGCAATCGCCACCAGTCTGAGTAATTCGGCAAGAGGCAGCCAATCAGATTTGAGCAATAGCAGAACAAAGGACTTGCACACTGGACCAGGAGAGTCGGCATTACCGGGTGGTTCAGAAAAGTCGCCTGAATCAGAATCACGTGGGCATAAAAAGAAAACTGGCGAATCGGGTGGGGCCACGAATTCCTTGTTGTCAAGGCGGCTACACAAATCAAGCAAATGTAAGCTACTACCATTGTTGGTTTCTATTTAAACGTATGCCCAGAACTTTCGATCTTGCATCGCAAACATTATTGTCTCGTTTTGATTAGTGCTTCCATTTCGGTTCAGTATTTACTCAGACATATGCCATATTATCTTTTGTTGGTACACTACGTAAATTATATAAACTGCAAATGTCGAACACAGAGAAACCATTTATTTAAGTTTCTTAGTGCGACGCGGAGTAATGTTTAGTCCTTCCATCCACTTTTACGTAATTATACTTATGTGAAATGTTAAAATATTCTATAACATTACCTGCTAGTCTCACTCTCTGTAATCTAGCGCCAGACTCGTATGGATTGTTGGAATTTCGTGTCAAAAGTGACACAAACGGGTGTCAATGTGAAGCAAGATTTATTAAAAGCCATACTTGATGGAAATTTAAATTGTTATTAGCGACGAAGATCCTACCCCGTTGATACATTACAATTTTGATATATTCTTGGTTGCGAAGTTTTATCATATGTGCATGTATGCACCATGCATGAGCTACCTAATAGCCAGATATTTACCATAGAAACATAGGTAAATGTTAATGTTAATAATAACATGAAAATATATATTATTGAGTAATACGTTTAATGCTTACAGGTCGTCCATCAGTATGCTATGTCAATGCGCCTCAAACCCACGAATACATTTGACCAAGTAAAGTATGTAAATCTATCGTCCAGTTGTCTCACTTTGCTTGAATATTTATAGAGATGCCCTTGGACGCAGTGACGGTCCCAACTGAGGAGAAGCAAGACCATACGAAACCCACATGCCACTTGTATTGCACATTGCACGGTTAAATATGCATGCATAGATTGCGCTACCTCCGTCATAAGTTACATATGCCGACAGTTCATGAGTCTAGTAGAGTGATGTATCTTTTACCATAGCCAGATTAGCTTAACAAACAGGGAAGACAAATCTTTAAATCAAGTTTGCGAGCTTGAAGTAAACACCAATCCCATTGTATTTAACCAGTCGACGAACAACATAACTAAACTACCGCCAGCCGCAACGCACTGACGCGTTTCGACCTTCCATGATCATCAACAGAGTACGACGACAAACTGACTATCGAGGATCAAACTGCATTGAATATATATGGAAATCAAAGTTAGATATGCGGCTCTTACCTCTAGCAGTCTTGCATACATTGAACTTGACTGGAAATGTCGGCTGCACAATTTCTATGCAGTCACGAACATTAACTATTTTGTAGCTTTCGCCACATATACATATATAGACAATACAATTAAACAATAATTGATTGCGCGGGTGGTGGTAACAATGCTTTAAATCAAGTTTGTGGGCTTGAAGTAAACACCAACCCCATTGTATTTAACCAGTCTACGAACAACATAACAAAACTACCGCCAGCTGCAACGCACTGACGCGTTTCGACCTTCCATGATCATCATCAGAGTACGACGGCAAACTGACTATCGAGGATCAAACCGCATTGAATATATATGAAATCAAATTTAGATATGCGGCTCTCACCTCTAGCAGTCTTGCATACATTGAACTTGACTGGAAATGTCGGCTGCACAATTTCTATGCAGTCACGAACATGAACTATTTTGCAGCTTTCGCCACATATACATATATAGACAATACAATTAAACAATAATTGATTGCGCGGGTGGTGGTAACAATGCTTTAAATAAAGTTTGCGAGCTTGAAGTAAATACCAACCCCATTGTATTTAACCGGTCGTCGAACAACATAACAAAACTACCGCTAGCCGCAACGCACTGACGCGTTTCGACCTTCCATGATCATCATCAGAGTACGACGGCAAACTGACTATCGAGGATCAAACCGCATTGAGTATATGGAAATCAAATTTAGATATGCGGCTCTCACCTCTAGCAGTCTCGCATACATTGAACTTGACTGGAAATGTCGGTTGCACAATTTCTATGCAGTCACGAACATTAACTGTTTGTAGATTTCGCCACATATACGTATATAGGCAATACAATTTAACAATAATTGATTGCGTGATTGAAGGTAACAGTTCTTTAAATCAAGTTTGCGAGCTTGAAGTAAACACCAATCCCATTGTATTTAACCAGTCGTCGAACAACATAACAAAAATACCGCCAGCCGCAACGCACTGACGCGTTTCGACCTTCCATGATCATCATCAGAGTACGACGGCAAACTGACTATCGAGTATCAAACCGCATGGAATATATATGGAAATCAAATTTAGATATGCGGCTCTCACCTCTAGCAGTCTTGCATACATTGAACTTGACTGGAAATGTCGGATGCACAATTTCTATGCAGTCACGAACATTAACTATTTTGCAGCTTTCGCCACATATAAAATTGTATATATAAATTGTATTGCCTATATGTATATGTGGCGAAAGCTGCAAACAGTTAATGTTCGTGACTGCATAGAAATTGTGTAGCCGACATTTATAGTCAAGTTCAATGTATGCAAGACTGCTAGAGGTGAGAGCCGCATATCTAAATTTGATTTCCATATATATTCAATGCGGTTTGATCCTCGATAGTCAGTTTGCCGTCGTACCCTGATGATGATCATGGAAGGTCGAAACGCGTCAGTGCGTTGCAGCTGGCGGTAGTTTTGTTATGTTGTTCGTAGACTGGTTAAATATAATGGGGTTGGTGTTTACTTCAAGCCCGCAAACTTGATTTAAAGCATTGTTACCACCACCCGCGCAATCAATTATTGTTTAATTTTGTAGCATGTTTGTTAGTGTAACCTTAAATTGTATGGATGCAACGTTAATAACGACAGACGGAATGACCACTTTCAATGTGTTCTGCTATCTTATGTACGTCTTTTCTGGTATGACTTACAAAATTACCATCTGCTTATTCATCGTTAAATTATTCATCGCGTGGAAGAATTTTTATGGTAATATCTTGAATATCGGAATGAGTACGTTTCCTAATGGCATAAATAAAACTTTTTTTTAAATAGAGAAAATGCACGTTCTTATCAGGCGTCACAGATCACAAGTTTTATCATAAAAGCGCGTGTAATATTTGAAAATAATGTGGGTAAACCATTTATAGGTAGAATATTCCGTAGAACACTGCGACCGATTGAGCCAAATGCATGGTTGACGGATTCAGAGACGGTTATTACACTGTGTTCAAATAGTATTCTAAAGATAAAAAACAACATCATCAACACAAATTGGTTCTGGTTGGAGTCTAGCCTGATTGTCTCCACAACGTGATTTAAGTAAAGCGCTGAGACAGCATGAGGTGCGCCCTTGAAGTCAAGCATATACCAGGATGTTTTTTGAACAAACCACGTTTGCCTGTTTCGAAAATGTATCTGATGGTCAACTCCACGCCTCAAAATTATGCGGCTTCCGAATAATCTATGTTCTTTATAGCTATCTATGTGCTATTTACAATTATCTTGGCCCAGTGAACGTAAGGCAAATATCCAGGTGTCAATATGAAATTCTTGACCTTAATTTGTAGTGAACTAGGTCGAAACAGAAATTGGCTTTTTTCGTGTGTATTGAATTCTTTTCGAACATATGCAAAAAAACAAATGGCATATTTAAAATATATATTTGGTATCAATTAAATAGAAATAAATTGAGCGGGTGGTGTAAAGAATTCTTTAAATCAAGCAAGCGAGCTTGAAATAAACACCAATCCAATTGTATTTAGCCAGTCGTCAGACAACATAGCAAAACTACCACCAGTCGTACGCACTGACGCGTTTCGACCTTCGATAATCATCATCAGAATACGACGGCAAACTGACTAGTGAGGATCAAACCACATTGCATTTCTCTGAAAAGCAAAATTAGATATCCTGCTCTCACCTCTAGTAGTCTTGCATACATTGTACTTGAGTGGAAATGTCGGCTACACAATTTCTATGCAGTCACGGACATTAGCTGTTTGTAGCTATTGCAACAACCACCTATATATAGGCAATAGAATTTACCAATAATTGATTGCCTGGGTGGTGGAACGAATCCTTTATATCAAGTTTGCGAGCATGAAGTAAACACAAATCTCATTGTATTTAACCAGTCGTCGAAAAAAATTGCAAAAATTACCTGATCTGCGTTTTGACTAACGCAGCTTTCATTGTTCCAGTAGTTTTCTTTTGCCAACATATATTTCGGCTAAACTTATCGATAGCCTTAATCAGTTGCAATATACCTCACAAGTTTAACAAACCAAACTACTGAAGCAAGCAAGTCAAAACGCAGATCAGGTAATTTCAATTAATCCAGGTTCGCAAAAACAATCTTGATTCAAAATTGTAAAACTACCGTCAGTCGCACGCACTGACACGTTTCGACCTTCCATTACCATTATCTGAGTACGACGGCAAACTGAATTTCAAAAATCAAACTGCATTGCATATATATATATGGAAAGAAAAATTATATCATAGCAGGTTGAAACGCGTCAGTGCGTGCGATTGGCGGTAGTTTTGCTATTTTGTTCGACGACTGATTAAATACAACGGGATCGGTGAATTTTGGAGTTAGTTTTTGTGGATAACGTTATGTTTTTCGCATGCAAACGGCTGTTTACACGAGCCATTGAATTTTTAACACTTCAGCATGTGAACTAAGAACAACGCCGGATCTGATAGCAGGCTTAAGGCAACTCCTTGGTATCAGATAATCATAGCCAATGGCACGCAGTTGAGACAGCTCCGCAAAGTTCTGTAACTCTCATAGACTCATGGATACTGGTGTCAGATTCCTGACATATTTCACTTTATCATTTGCCAATGAGCTGTCAAAAATTTACTGTTGCTTATTTTATTTTTATTTTGCTTCTGAACTGCGCCAAGGTTGACATATATTGTTTGATTTACATGTATTTTTTTTATATTTTCGGAAACAAAATTTAAAGAAAAATTATAACGTCCAATACAATTTTCGTGCTCATTGGATTCGCAATAGTAGCTCTGAAATAATTAGACTCACTCTGATTATCATGGACACGCCGTGTCAGTCTCTACGATGGGTGTGTGCCGGACGCTTCCAAAATTTTGGTACAAAGCATTGAAGATGTTGGATTATCCAATATTGCCGTTTCTTTGATGACGATTCGATACCTAATTTCTATTATCATCATCATCAGATATTTAATAATTCTCTGCACACGGATTGAACTCATTCAAGTGATATATATGTATATAATTTATATATATATATATATATATATATATATATATATATATATATATATATATATATATATATATATATATATATATTAAGACTCCTAATCGGTCAGGTATAATATAAGGCCATTAATAGCATATCATCTACATTCAGATAGGCATACAATTATATATATAAATTTTATATATATATATATATATATATATATATACTGTATATATGTCCACATATATATATATATATATATATATATATATATGAGTCTTGAAACAAGAATATATTACAATCTCCTTTAGAAATTATGTAAAAGGGTGCCACTCTTGCACAGAAATCAGCAGTTTGCGAACCGGTATTACTCACCGGTCACGTTGTAACTAGTAGTAATTTTTCCGTTCTATATAAGGCAAAATTGGAAGTTGTTGCAATTAATAAGCTTAACATCTGCTTAAATTTGCAAAAAGTAATTCAAGAAGAAGTCAAATTGCTCTGGATGCTAGTAAATTGTTGTTGGATTTGTGATTCGTGGCCAGTCGAATAGAATATCATGTTGATAAAACTTTTGAATATTTAGGCCAGGTGTTTGTTGTTTTATATAAAGGACTTCATAAATAAATAATAAAAATTTTCCTGATTTTGCTTGATGTATAATTGAGAAATCGGTCGAACTGAATAATAATATATGATCGGAAATAGCTGATTTTCCTGACGATGTCAAGCATTTTTTAAATCAATTTCTGCAATAAATGTTGCTGGATTCTGTTAATCAATTGCTTCTTCGTACGTCCAATATATGTGCTACCACACATCCATAAAATTTGTGGACTATGAATGATTTGGAGAGAATTAGCAATTGATATTTGGCATTCAACCTCATAATTCTCTGTGTACTAAATGTCATATGAACTTTAACACTTGGAAAGTTCTCCTTAGTTATTCTATTCAGCCGCCGTGCAATTATTGAGGCTGGTACGTCGCCTCTAAATGGTAAGTTAAGGAAAACCTGCTTGACGGTATCCTCTCTAGTACGAATCTGCCGTGGTCTGATATTGGCATCAATAAACCGCTCTGGGTAGTTGTTCATTAGCAAACTTTTCCTCAGGTAGCCCAGTTCTTTCACGTTCTTGTGGTCAGAGCAGATCTTACTGATTCTATTTGCTAGGTTGTTAACTAAGTTTCTTTTGTGGGATTTTGGCACACTGCTGTTGAAATGAATGTATTGCACGGTGAAAGTGGATTTTATATGTATGGCCAGTGTCAAATCCACATTTTCTTGTCGAGGGAGTTTGCTGTCAAGGAAGGGAAAACTATTATCTTTCTCGTCCTTGAGAGTAATTTTCATGTCTGGATCGGCTTCATTGGCTTGCTTGAGGATTTCGGATGGGCCTGCTGCTTCTGGGATGAACAATAATATATCATCTACATGCCTTAGATAGCACACTGGTAAATTATACACTTTAGGCTCGTTTTTCAAGATGGTACTTGTATACATCTGCCAGGAAGAGTACAATGCAGCTTCCCATAACTGCACCATTGATCTTACGGTAGTATTTGCCGTCGAATGTAAATTGCACGTTTTTAGTACATGCTAATATGAGGTCTTTGATGTCATTGGTGTCTATAGGATTATCGTAATATTTCTTTTTAATCAGGTCACACAAGATCGTCGTTGTCCTATCCAGTGGAATGTTCGTAAATAAGGATGAGACGCCAAGCGAGACCATTTAATTCTGTAGAATTTTTTTTCCCTTCAGTTCATCTTCTAGTTTTTCCTTTACTATTTATTTAACAGTAATTGCTAAAATCGCAGACAAGCTGAATCCAAGGTTTCCCGTTACACAGAATAGCTGGATACTGGTAGTACCGTCAAGGTTCATGCTATGTTAGTAGATACGGGTAGATAAATTCCGTCGTTTTTGTCAGAACCAAAATTAATTAGGGACGACCTAGATGTGTATGGAAATTTGCTGATGATAAACTCAATTTTCATTTGGTCAATAACTCTCTGTTTTCAAAGAATGCTTTTTGAAAGTTATACTGCTATATATATAATTGTGTGTGTAGGTCTAGTTAGAGGAAAAAGTATAATTTTAAAAATGTTAACATCAATTATGTTAGATTGATTTGTTCTACAAAAAGACGTCATTGCTTTGCGTCAACAACATGGATCACGAATTTTTTTCTTTGAAACATTTTACGGTTTGTATCTTCTAATATGTTATGGCTAGTAGGATATTGGTAACTGCAGTAAATTTAATTGGTTATTGGTATTTTACTTAGGGTTGCAGTCTTGTTCTGCAGAACTGTTGTTGTTTTAATGGGTAATTAGCTGACTTTTTGTTTGTTAATTACTTGAGAATCTTGATTTTGTGAAATCTTTCCTATCTTCATGCTGGTTGTAAGTTGATTTGTCCCTGATTATGCCATGCACAGCATTTGAGCAACCGATTATAATTTTCACGTGTCGATGTCTTTTTAACCTATATTTGGTGGCCTATAATCCCAATTTCACCGTATGTTAGTAATCTTGGTAAAGCTTTATTTTCACTGCTGAAAGAATTCCCCAATTTTCTTGTTATCTTATTCATAGTTGTTGATTATCTTCGTGTTATTCTCAAACTTGATTCATACGTTATTCAGGTATGCATTCGTTGTAGGACAGTATTTTCCGCCTATTCAAACGCTTTATTACCCTAGCAATTGTCTGCAGTTTACTTAATTTCTATTAGCACGAAATGTTGCTTGACTCGGAGAATACGCTTAGCCAAGTGCATCTACCAAAGTATAACTGTTCGAAGTTTAATAAATTTTTAAGTCAATGCTCTTAAACTCCTTCGTCATTTATGTATGCTATTAGGATATGAATCATTTGGATTTGGCTGGCCTTGTTTATAAATGTTATGGAATTTCACAAGTGATGACGATGTTTTTGAATTTTTCCATTCGTCTACCTTATAAGTGGTTGGCTTTCTCGTGAACTTACCCATGTTGGTTTCTGCACAACTCCTGATTCTAGCACCGAAATTTCTACTGGTTTGCCTATCATTGATAGCCATTTTTGTTATGATTTTCAATATTGAAAATTTTGGTGTTATTTGCCCATGAAAATGAAGATGTGCCTATGTTTTGTACGCTAAGCTGGATATCGTGTATATGGTAAAAATTTTTTATGTTTATGCTTAGAGTTTCTTGTTTTAAAGCCTCGGCTTCTAATATTGATATGAATGTGTCTGGCTTTTGCTTTAAGTATAGTGCTGCAATTCGAGATATCTACTTAATTTTCTATTTTCGTGTGGCATTCAGCTGTAGCGGATTTTCCGTTTGGATCGATTTCATCCCGAATAGGTTTCTGCGGAAAGTGCAGTTTAGCATTTGTTACTAATGGCTCCCTGGTATGTCACACATATTGGAGGTTTTATAGACAAATAAATTTGTGAATTATTTTGTTCCGCAAAGTGCAACATATTTATCGAATAATTCTTGAGTGATTGCGTAGTGCGAGGGTCGCATTTACAGCATCCACGATGCTTTCTCGTGGGTTGTCGCTTTGCACTCTCAGTTCCGCAAAGATCCGATTGATTCCCATTTCCAAATACGCATCTAGTACGTCTTCGTGGTGGCGGTGTGCTGATTCGCCCCTTTCCTCCGAAGGCTTCAACATCATTCATACTAACCACTGGAAATGAGTTACGAAGATTAGATCGTGCCTCATTCCCAGTGGTCAGTAGGCACGATGTTGAAGCTTTTGGAGGAATGGGACGAATCAGCACCCAGCTTCTTCGAAGACGAACTCGACGCCTACTTGAAAATGTGAATCAATCGGATTTTTGCGGAACAGATTATGCTCAGCGACCACACAAGTCAGAAAATCGTGGACACTCTAAATAGTTATCAGGTGTATGTATTCTGTACCATAACCAGTTTGTAGATCAAACTATAAAGCAGGTGGCAACATGATCTAAACAGCACTTCCCACGAAAACTTATTTGAGAGAGAACATATTCAGCCGGACAATTCAGCTAAATACATATTCGAACCAAATCGTCCTCTCGAACTCGACATTCATCAATATTTATACTTATTTAAGACATCAGCAAATTTTTAATTTGAGAATGGCAGTGTTATTTTGCCTATCATCACTATGAATGCTTTTACTATGTTAAATTTTATAAATTTTGAGTTTTGCATTCCATACATGCAATTTTATTTACTGCACTTAAAGATGTAATGCTAAATACAAGCTTTGACATATTTTGTGTACATATTTTATTTTTAAATTTTATTATTCACTTTAGCTAAAAAATAATAAAGTATAAAGGTAATATTACGTTATCACCTTGATTGGCCTAGAGCCAAGTAACAAAACGTTTATTTTACTAACCTGATATGAATACAACTTAAATCACATAGCTTTAAATTTCAAGATGGTTTGGCGGATTTGGGAAAATCGACTACGTTAAAAAACGTTTCCGTGCTTGCGTTATTTGAAAACGTTAAATATTTACACACTTGCGCAGAAATTTGATCAGTCTATTTAATTTTTCAACTTCAATTACTTTTTTCCAGTGACCCCTTTTATCAAATTGATGGTTTCAAACTCTTTGATTTTCAAGAATTCACTTTGCACACGTATAGTTCAGGAAGCATATTTAATAAACAAAATATTTTGATAAACACTTCTTCACATGTATTTCCGTTTAAATATGCCCAATTAATTTTTTAATGATAAATTCATTAAATGAACACTTCCCAAGTATTTCGGGAAGGTAGGCAACACAGGATTACTTCAATCGTTATAGAATGCTCTTCTACTCCATCCAATAAAATAGATTAAAATGTTTTATTACAAGAAACATTTTTCATATATTATTCTCAGGTAATATAAAATAAATCGATTTATTTTTTCCTAAAACTAAAACAAACAGAAAATTTAAACGGGAATAGTGATAGTACGCGTAAATTATTGCAAATTATCGACTACGAATGAGGTATTATCATGGTAACAATATTACTTGAATTGTCGATTCTCTAATCAGCAAACTGTCGAAATGGCCAGACTGTATACTTTTTGGCGCTGCTTGATCTAGAACAGCATTATCTTCGTTCATACTATGCTGTTTTAATAGGCAATATTTAAGATTTTATTTCTAAACATGTAAAATGGTGTCTTCTTACATGCAAGTATGCTTTGCAATTTTCAAATTGAGTAATTTGCCATTATTATTGCTAAAGTTGCATATAACAACACATTACTTTCCCCGGTTCCAGCGCAATCTCTATGCATGATAATTAAGATATGCACGCAAGTTACGACTATTGATCTTTATGTTACCATGTGTCAAAGTTGGCCAGTCCGTCGATGGGGGTCTTGTATTGCACTGTTGAATTGCATTTTCTTAGGATACGTTGAAAACATGCTGCAAAATTAAAAATCGGTGCATTTTATCCCCACACGTTTTCCTGTTTACGGTTATCGTTCTCTTACAAGCAGGTTACAGTCAAAATCACTTCTTAAGTATGTAAATAAACCTAGCTTTCACAGAAGCATGAAAAATGGACCAACAAATTACCATTACTTACAATAATCGAGGTTACGTTCTTGATATAAATATATAAAATTTGTCTGATCTCTACTGAGAACTCATCACATCCAGAATTTGCCGCGGACGGGGCTCGGACATGGACAAGTCTGATTCGGAATCTGTTGCTCTAACCACTGCGCCGACATACCGCACCTAAGTGGTTAGAGCATCAGATTGCGAACCAGACGTCCCCGGGTTCGAGCCCTGTCCGCGGCAAATTCTGGACATTACGTGGTGAGTTCCCAATAAGGTCGAAACTGTCTACGCCTTATCTACAATATACAATACTAAGTTTATACTGACAAATGTTTGTATTTAATGGGTCAGGTGTTTATATTAAGATCGCAACCTTGATTAAAGTAATTGTTAGCACCGCCCACGCATCCAATGTTCATTTATTTATATAAATTCCCATTAGTTTATATAGTTAAACGAAGATTGGTTGAGTGCGCAGTGATAAAAAACACATTTAATCAAGTTTGCGATCTTTATATAAACACCTGACCATTATGTTCAGACATTTATCAGTATAAACTTAGTATTGTATAGTGTAGAGAAGGTATACCGATTTCGTTCTTATTGGTGACTCATCATGTACATTCCAGAATATGCCGCAGGCAAGAGATGGTTAGTTTGAACTTCAGGACGAAAGAGAAGTCACCTAGGCTCCACCAAGAAACAACTGTTAGTGTACAGCTGAAAACTGTATGCGTTGGTCGGCAAGGTGGCTCAGTGATTAGAACACCAGATTTCGAAGCAGACGTACCCTGGTTCGAGCCACGTCCGCGGCAAATTCTGGACATCACGTGGTGTGTTCACTATAAGGACGAAATCGGTCTACTTGATGAATTACCTATTCTACACTATACAATACCTAGTCTATACTGGCAAATGTTTGTGCATAATTGGCCTGGTGTTTATACAGTTAATTTGTTTGCGAGTCTGCTAGGCGTGAATGGCTCATATCTGGTTTGCTTTGCCTTGTGTTTGCATTGCGGTTTGATCTTAGTTAAGCAGGTTTTTCTCTCCTGCTCTGTTGAATACCATACCAGTACCTTCGACTAATTGGTTAAAGTTAATGTGATTGCTGTACTCCTCGATTTGGCAAACTTGATCGAAACAAATTTTGTTTCTGTTAGTTTAAGAGCAACAATTTATCATAAATCAAATTTGTGTACACATTACCTGCATTATATCCACTTTGTTTCGTTATAATATAAATTATCAGCATTTCGCTGGTGTTTTTTGTAAAATGTTATCTCACTGTAGCCATGATGAAATGGGTAACGTTGACAATTAATCTAGAAACGTCTAATTTATAAAGGCTTTAATAGGGTGAAAATTAGGTTATATTTAAAGCGGAAAATAAACACTAGTAGGCGAGCTCATTACCACCTAGAATGAAATTAGCACAAAATTGTATTAAATAGGCGACGCTGTTGAACATCCAGCAATTTTATGTGATTTTTTACTTTTTTCCGACAATGCGCGCGCACACACACACACACACACATCTCTTGGAAACTCGGTATCTTTAGTTTAATTATTCAACATAATATTTTCTTCGACTGAACTCGAATAATATTAGCGAGAAATAATATTCAGAGTTTAGAATATCCCAACCCTATTTCATCTGGACTTGGAAATATATTGAGGGTGTTATCGTAGAAACTGTACCATAATCATCATTTTTAGTGCTTAAAAGGAAAAATAAGAGAACAATTAATGATATATTCTATAAATCTCGAATCTACACCAGAGTAGCAGATCAACAGAGAAAATAAGGAATTTAAATGAAAATCGAGCATGCGGGTAAAAATAATTAAAAAAGTCACTAAACAAATAGGCCATAGCTTGACGAAAAGTCATTACATCTTGAAATATAACTATTCATACCTCAGCATTTACATAAGAAATACGCTCCAACACATCTACCTAAACACTTACTCGCAATCTTTCGCTCTCACACGTCCATAAACATTTTAGGGCATGATTAATTGCAAAATTCTGGTACGACTGCTGTAAATAAATATAAATAAAACTTCCTATAAAACTGGTACTTAGATTGCAATAAAATGGAAACAAATTGACGTAATAAATAAAAGAAATAAGCTTAGTTTATTAGAATCTTCGAAATTTGATTAGCCTAGGTTTGCACAATCATTTTCCTCTCAATTATGTAATTGTGCGTCTTTCCGAAATAAAGGAAACTATAGGTTATGTTCAAAATCAATGGACTTTAGTTATAAAAGTATAAACACCCTTTAGAGTAAGACGCCGGCAATTTTCTCCGATATATGCTGCCTAAACTTCTTTCGCATTCAGAACAAATAATTTCAGGGAACAAGTGTACCTATTATGTTCCCCTTGCGAAATAAAATGAAGTACAAAAAAAGATTTATTACCTTTGGGATCTTGATTAATTACCAAGTTTTGGTTACTGAAAACTACTTATGAGTTGAAAGTTGCCACTTTTGACGAGTTTAACGTTGTTCAAACGTGCAGCTGGGATTTTTCTATGTTGACATTAGCAGTGTGCAAACACATAGCAAATAACCAGCTCTATGAATGATAACACAATAAAGCATTTTGTCAAATTATGTGTATTTAGTTTAGCTTCGGTTTTTATCCAGAGCCAACTTCGAGACGGGGTAAATGGGAGCGCGAAATTTTTGGCATGTTCATCGATTTTTAAATTTCACATGTTGCTACTTATGTTATATAAGTAGCAACAATAATTTGCAGAAATCTGGCATGATTGACTATTTGACAGTTAAATCCACTAACCTGTATTGATGATGATGAATTCATAATATGCTACTAACAGGAGTTTTTTCTAATTCAGAAACTCATGTTTCTACACTCACACGTAAATTCAGATACGCTTACGATCAGAAGTTGAAATAGAGGAGAATAGGTAGGTTAAAGCCAAAACTAAACTTGTAGAAAATGTTCCTGAGCGTATGTTAGTAATTGAATGAAAAATTAAGTAGAGTCCAAAACACTCGAAGTATTGCAAAATTGAACATGATTGCGTTTTTAACCTGCTTTTGTATATTTTCTGCCCTAAGTGAACACCGAAGATGCCTAATTTTGTTTCCCCGTCGCGAAATGAATTTTGTGTAACTGCGGCATGTACTTAGCACTCAACCATTACTTAGCACATGAATAATTGCATAAAGCACAAGTTTTATGTGCCCTAGCTGTACCACATTGTAGGAAATAAATTTCAGTCGAGTAATCAAAACATCGAACGAAGTGTGTATTGTCCGCTTTAGAACTTTAACGTGATCTAGTTCTAGAAGGTGTTCTAAAATTTCGTCATTTCTATCCGTGAAAGTTGAACTCATTGTTCTCAAAACTCCGAGTTTAAAGCAGGTGGATTGCCATTCATTTTGTCGGACTTTTAAGGAATCGCAAATTGTCGAAGAAATAACTTGTGTCGTTTGC
Organism: Eudiplozoon nipponicum; assembly: GCA_029291075.1. NCBI lineage: Eukaryota > Metazoa > Platyhelminthes > Monogenea > Mazocraeidea > Diplozoidae > Eudiplozoon > Eudiplozoon nipponicum. The sequence goes on along the minus strand of JAQBSW010012261.1, from coordinate 139 downwards.
TAGGCCCATTTGAATAGAAAAATGTTTTTTGCAGCACAAAATAAACTGCCGCATTTGCGACCGGTATTTTAACTTTAAATTGTCTCAATTTAAAATTTTTAAAATTTATTTTAAGCATGCTTCACACCAAAGCTACACC
>JAQBSW010012260.1:0-17346 GCA_029291075.1 Eudiplozoon nipponicum | reverse complement strand
GTATTAGTATTAGTATTAGTATTAGTATTAGTATTAGTATTAGTATTAGTATTAGTATTAGTATTAGTATTAGTATTAGTATTAGTATTAGTATTAGTATTAGTATTAGTATTAGTATTAGTATTAGTATTAGTATTAGTATTAGTATTAGTATTAGTATTAGTATTAGTATTAGTATTAGTATTAGTATTAGTATTAGTATTAGTATTAGTATTAGTATTAGTATTAGTATTAGTATTAGTATTAGTATTAGTATTAGTATTAGTATTAGTATTAGTATTAGTATTAGTATTAGTATTAGTATTAGTATTAGTATTAGTACTCCTAATTCTAATTATACTAAAGAACTGAATTAATCATATATATTTATATATTAATTATATTATGATATGCGCATAAAAGACAAAATTTTATGTACAGTAGCGATGTCGTCTTATCGTGTCAACTGATTTTCTAGATAAATAGAACATGTTAAATAATTTTGCTAAAATTTATTTAAAAAATTTACATCGAAAGTACACAAACTTTATATACATTGTAAGGCAGATAGTTAAAATAGTAGAAAAATTAATAAATATATTATTGCATGGAACTTGGGAAGAACCATGGTAATGCTAGTGTACGAACAAATTGTTTGCAAGTATGTATTATGTTTTGCGAACCTAGTAACAAATTAGTTCAGTTGTGACCAGAAGGAAAAACCAAAGGCAGCATGAACGGAAAGTATAATCTCATGCACATTCGTTTCGTGCTTGCTGGCGACTCATCAGTAGGAGCCGATATTACGCCTTTTAACGACTATATATTTGGTAGAAGAATGTGGAATAATAGGACGGTACAATCTCCTAAAGAAATATATAGTGGTTAAAGGGCGTAATACCGGCTCCTACTGATGAGTCGCGAGTAAGCACGAAACGAATGTGTATGAGATTATACTTTCCGTTCATGCTGCCTTTGGTTTATCCTTCTGGTCACAACTGAACTAATTTGTTACTAGGTTCGCAAAACCTAATACATACTTACATATATATTAGTTCTCCGCAACAAACAGTATTTAATTGTGAACAAATTGTTTGTTTGCACAATTCGAAACAACTTACATTCAAGCAATTGAGTCTAAGTATGAGAGTATGCTCAACCACAGTCTTAATTAAAATTAAAACACAACATTTTGATGATATAACGCTTGTTTTTCCGAACAAACATTTGTTAACAAAAATCTGGACATGCAAAATCAATCTTATTTTTCATTAACCAAATTGCTATGCGCTCCAAAATGCGTAAAAATAACTTATTATTCTATCGGCTTAACTATGATTCTCCACACATACAGATCCAATTGGAGATACACTTAGATGCAGATTTCAGTGGAATTTTACCTTTCGCACTAAGTAGTTGATCTTATGTAGCTTGTGTAATCAAACAAAGTTCAACTGCAAAATTTGTGAATGCCAGCGCGGATTTCAATTTTTGCTTCATGTGCTTAATTGCCTTCTTAAATTTATCTTGCAGGCAAATATTGAGGTGTTTCATTTCACCTGTATGACATCTTTTGAGTAAAACGCACACCATCCAGCTGAGTCTGCTGAAAATCTGGCAAACATAACCATAGGGCCATATTTGGCAATGTTTTAATTATGCATTTATTAAATTTCATTGGAAAGTAGTTTGTGCAATTTTATTTTTTCACAGTCAAGCTTTTTACGGAAGAATATGTTTAAGCAAAACGTCAACATAAGCTAGTGTATCAACGTATTAGTTTTGCGTTAAAAATAAATTATTCCTAGGCCATTAATTGAATTAATTAAGCAAACCTTCATCATGCACAAGGCTTTCACAAACAAAAAATGTAAAATTTCGGCCATGATGGCAGTTAAAGCTGAGCACATCTCTAGACAATGACTTTGGTTTAAACGGAGAAAATGAAATGATTATTTAAGCAGCAAAAATCCAGTAAGCTTTCGAACTGCTCTTAATTCATTCATTAAATTAAGTTTGCGAGCTTGGAGTAAACACCAATCCCGTTCAATTTAATTAATTTAATGCTCTTCGAACGACAGTAACACACAAACACAATAGTCTTAAAGGGAAATTAAGAAATTATGATGCAGAACCAAATGAACACATCGCAGGATTTATGCGCTCAATTTGTTTACCCTTTCAACAAATCGAAAGGATTCTTTTATACTGAACTCAGATATGTGAATTTTTACAGTCTCTTTCAGGTTATTTGATCATTTAGCTAATTCATGTGTTGTCGTGTTTGTTATTGGTGTCTGTGTTCTAATTATTTTCATCTGATTTGACTCGGCAAGAAAGTGAGATAACTCAGTCAAAACGACCCTTTTGGCTTTTTTTGTTGAATCTATCTTAGTGCCACTTTCAAATAGAGTACCAAAAATCAAACCTATCATCTTAGAATCATACTAATCGCGATCCATGACGAAAAATACAGTCTTTTTGTCTGGCGACAATTTAACACGATCAAAGTCTTCGATCACTTCTAGTAAAGCTGCCACATGCACTGACTCAAAGCTGATGTCATTGACTGTGTCTAATTAACAAGCATTACATTAAATCATCGTTTGCTGTGATAAATATTTGATTTTAAGCCAAATAATTATTTCAAAATTGATTTCAACTTTGATTTCGTTACGTATGGCTTTCTTTGTCAGGAAGGAGAAAAAATTTCCCTTAGCAAATGCGTGCATTCATAAAGTAGCCAGTTCCTTCTGCGATAAATTAAAAAAGAAACTCAATTTAATCAAAGTTACGATTTTGATATAAAAACCATTATGTATATACAGTTGTCAGTAAAATCGAAGTTTTTTATGGTGTGACAAAGGCTATTCTCCCAGTAGACCGGTTTCTTCCTTATTGAGAACTGTTCATGTACTATCCAGAATTGTTTGGTGTTTATATCCCAATCGCAAACGTGATTGAAATAATTATTATTAATGTACGCTTAACCAATATTCGTTTAATTATATAATTGTTCAAGTATGTATTAGGTGTTGCGAACCTAGTAACAAATTAGTTCAGTTGTGATCAGAAGGATAAACCAAAGGCAGCATGAACGGAAAGTATAATCTCATGCACATTCGTTTCGTGCTTACTGGCGACTCATCAGTAGGAGCCGGTATTACGCCCTTTAACCACTATATATTTGGTAGAAGAATGTGGAATAATAAGACGGTACAATCTCCTAGACGAATGTGTAAACCTGCAATAGTGAAGCTAACATCATCTAAAGTCAACGACAATGCGACTTCAATGCTAACTCACACTATATAATATATATACCGAGTCTGTAAAGGATACTAACACTATGGCTCTTGTGTTAGTAACTGATACCTTTTTTGAAATCGATGAGTACCGGATACTAACACTATGGTTTCCGAGTCGGTACATGATACCAACCTGATGGATATAAATTTATGCTAAAGTTCACCGAAAATGAGAATTACAATTTCCGAACACCTGTTACTCCAGTTAAACCATACACTCTGGCCTTCATCGATATCAGTTATCACATTTAGCGGTAAGCATGACATCATTCAATTCAATATATTACAGTTAAATACTGTTTGTTGCGAAGAACTAAAAAAATTTGAAACATGTGTTTTCGCAATCAGTTAAAGTTTATTTAAAACGTCAAATAATTTTTTTCAATGTGCTCGGTCATAATTTAATTTCAATGAAAAAATTTCTGAAAATGGATTTCCGAAGCACTAACACGCAGGGAATGTTTAGCCATACAACACTGTCTGTAAAAATAGCCGAATCCATTTATTTTGGTAATGTAATAATCAGTCCCAATTAATTTTAACATTTATCATCAAAGCTTGTAGGGTATATAATTTTCAAATACGAAAAAAATATTTATATTCAGGTATGAATTTCGAAAAAAGTGATTTTCTAAAAGGCGCTTTATTTCCATCTTATAAACTGATTTACATTGGAAATAGATAACAGTAATTCATTTTTTTGAATCGAGAATAATGGTAGAAATAAAATGTGTATCAAGATATATACAAAATGATCCAGAATGTTCAAATAAATAAAGGAAGCTTAACAGAGTTTCACGTACAGATTGGAGAGCTCCGTGGTAATATCAGTGTGCAAACAAATTCTGTACAGTATGCGATGATTTTCCAATAAGAACGAAACCGATATACTGGATGAATTACATTTTCCACACTATACACTATTTAGTTTATACTAAGAAATGTATATACATAATGGGTCAGGTGTCAATATCAAATCGCAAACTTGATTAAAATTTTAAAAAAAGGTTTAGTTTTATGAGTTATTGAAAACGCCTATTTACTTTTATAGCATCTAAAAGAGAAGTATGCTTAAACACAGCATAATTTAAAACTGGAAATCGTTTTCTTGGCATGCCGCATCTTTCACAGGCCAAACTATTTTTACCTATAAAAATATAATTTTGCATACAAATCAATCTTCTACAGCATCGGTCTAGACATGTTTGCCTACAGGTACAATTTCAATTAAAAGATAACTTTTTTATGAAGATTGCGGTAGAACTTGTCCTATCCATTAGCTACCAGACGTTTGCTGGTGGGTTTAATAAAATCTATGTCAACTGCAAGATATACGAATGCCAACGATGAATATCCTTTATCTGCTATGCGCTTCATTAACCAAATGGTTGTCCAAATTGTTGAGGCCGATAAGAAATGATGTAACTGAGGACAGTCTGATTTATGTTTTGAATTTGTAGAAAAAGTAAACACAATAGACAAAATAATCTTCGAATTATTTTGGTCATTTCCATTAATTGGTGTCTTTTGAGTTTTGTGCGTGTTCGGCAGAAACTTTCACATTCTAAAATGAGTAAAGCGCAGTTGTGTTGATAAAATATTAAATTCCATTTTCAATAGCCAACTAGAGAGGAGAAAAAATTTAGTCAATAGCTGGGTCTGGCTCTAGCTACGATCATCGCCAACATGCTAACATTTAAATTAAATCAAGTTTGTGAGTTTGACATAAACACCACTCCCAATATATTTTACCTTGTCGGTATAAACTAAGCATTGTAGTTATAGTGGAACTGGTGTCTATAGAAAGTTGTCAACCTTGATTGAAATAATAGTTATCATCCCTGCCCCCACCATGCGCAATCAGTGACTGTCTAATTAGACATGTTTATATGTTAATCGGAATACAGATCAGGAAATTATGCTTTACCAAGTATCGCGAAAAATAAAAAAACGTAATAATACCAATGTGCTTTTTGCAATGCAAGAACTCCAAAATATTGAGCCAAGTGAAGCTATTCAAATGTTTTAAAGATGTTATATTTTTAGTCTGTGATAAACGTATGCATGCTGAATATTTTCTTAATTATTTCATTGAACAGAATCAGTTCATTCGATTTAATATTAAAAAACGGAGAAAATATTTCCCTAGCTTGCTTAATGTTGAGCACAAACTCAGAACTGATTGAGCAGATCGGTTTTCAATTGGAAAACAATTACAGCACAATATTTTAGTTTTTAACCGATAATGCTCAGTGAAATGGATAAAAGGCGTAGTTAGAACATAGAGAAATTGGGCATTGGGTATATGTTCGCCGGACTGCTTGCAGTCGGACTTTGATTGTGTGCGTAATACTCATACAATGATTGGATACCCACAACATTTAATAGATAACTATAAATATAAATGATTGCGTAGTTGATAAGAAACCGATATATAATCAAATTTCAATTTAAAGGGGAAAAGGCAATGAAGCGCATAAAATATATATTTCATTTCACGTTGTCTTTCACATATTTTTCAGACGAAAGTATTTTGAATACATTCTTCAATAAAAATCCTCTAATTAGTGCAAAATGCAAAATTCCGCTGCAACTTGTCTCTTTTTCTATCCACTATTGGATTTGTACCTATCGATAATCCTATTTAGACAGATTATTGTTAACAAAATGAACAATAAAATAATTAACTGGTCCACCTAAAATATAGATCTATGAATTTTGAAATAAAAATGGCCCTGGTAAGGACCTTTGATAAATTTGCATAACGTGGGCCGTGCTAAATATATGGACACAAAAATTGACTTTGTCTACATAAAGTTTATATCAAAATAATCGCTAAGTTCTTCTTTTCATTTTATGAGTATGCCCAAAAAAATTCTCTCATGCTACTTTGCTTACTTATTAGTTGACGGTTGATATGAGGATGGCATATGTTCGTTAATCGTTATCAATGTAGACTGAATTGCGTCAATTTGGACGTAGGCTTTCTTATAGGTGTCTCGTGCCTTCGAAGCGTTATATGGCGGGTAGTGTTTCTGGTTGGTTGAAGACGCGCCGTAGATGATACGTAACTTTCCAGCTGGTGGCTCATTACGAACCTCACAACTGCTTATCAGATCTGAAGGGAGTTTTGGATTGTGTCCAAGTGTGATTTTTGCGTTTACTGTCTTTATGCTATCACGATAGCTTGACCACATGTCAAGTTATATTAACGGAAATGTTATATGCCAGTCAGACTGTTAGCAAGATGCACATAGCATAGACTTTAATTTACGATGTATGCGATTCACGAGAACGTTACATTTGTGATAAAACGCGGTTGTTATTTGCAGATCGAACTTTAGGTATTACAAATTATCTTGAACAACACGACTAATGAATCTGACACTTTATTCATTAAAAATTACATCTGGTGCCACAAATCTTGCCACATAGTGTAGCAAAAACACACAAATAATTTTCTGTGAATCTTGACTAGTTAGCCGTATTAATTCGAGCCATCTTGAATGCTGATCAATTATAGTCATGCAGTGTCTGAAGTAAAATATTTCAGGAAGAGTAATGAAGTCAAAATAATTGAGCGTTGAGCATCCAGAATCGGCTGAATTCTGAATACGTATGATGAAAGACTTTATGGCGTTGACATGGCACAAAAACATTAACCCATTCTATAATATCTTGCTTGGTGGTCGGTGAAAAGAAACGTTTGAGTAGAAATATTCGAATAACATTCACACCAGGTTAACTTAAATTATTGTATACATCAAATAGCACACGCCGGCAGTCTGGTGGAAGCCACAAGTTACTGGCCAACTCTCCTTCAGTATTATATGAAATGACCTACGCATCGTCATGCTTTAAGTTAGTAAATCAATCTGCGTACCTTCGTCGGCATGATGTGACTTCTGTCGATCTCTTGCTTGGTCTGGATGATGTGACATTGTTAAAAATTGGCATTCTGATAGATTATTGAATTTATTTCACTGCGAGATAAACAATCGGCATCCAAATTCTATTTGCCTTTTACATGACTGATGCTAAAATTTAACTCACTACGGCGAATCATCTGCCGAATTACTCTTTGCTCAAAATAAGTAGAGCCCTTCTGTGAACCCTCCACTTGCAACGCATTATCGATTGCCACTTCGAAGGAATAACATAGAAGTTATTGTTCAAAGTGGAAGCAAGAATCTTGCAATGCTAGTAATTAGCTTTTCATCGCCGAATATTACTTTTCTGCAGCTTCCCAGTTTCTGGAATAAAAAGAAACGGGGTCCAATTTACCCTCGAATTTGGTTCTAGTGTAGCATCCACGACTACGTCAGAAGCTGAACAACATGTAATGTAATGTGGTGCGCAGGTTGACCTTTAATATGGACAAAGATTAGCTAATCGTTTGCATCCTAACGCAGTCGCGAGTAGGACCTAGATGTTTTCAACCCTTGGAGATATCTCGTCAGCCGTAATATGGTGCAGCATAATCAATTTATTTGTACGAATGGTGTCTGATGTTTTAATGTTCATTTGGAAACTTTTGACGATTTCACATACTCGTAGATGAGCGGATTTGAACCAGTCGTTGCCTTTGCATGAAAAAATAGACGATCGGCACTGCCTACAAAGTTACGTCTAGCAAGGTAACTTTAGTTATATCAAATATTAGTTCCTACTTCGCCTGGAAGTCTAAGCATATTACATATTATGGAACATCCGCGATGACAAATGCCCACGGAAATAAACGCCGGAGGTTAAGTGAGACTTCGAGATTTGCCAAGCCATGTGTTTTGCTTGACTGGCCGTTGACGGTCTTCGACCTTATATCTGTGCTGCATGTGACTTGGAAATTGTGTGATACTGACGAATTTACAGCAAGAGTATCAAAATCACGGGGTATCCGTGAAAACGTATCTAGAACTATCATTAATGATACGGTTTTCTGAGTGACAAAATTAGTATGCGTCAGCCTTTCTTCCTTTGTACGTTTCTCTCTGTGTGTCTGTTTATAACTATGAGTTTTCTTTGTGAGTAAACTGTCTGTGAGCCACCGTGGAAATTCATTGGCGGCAACATCTTGACACATTTTCATGCAATTTCTGAGTCTGTGTCCTCATATATGATGGTTTATTGAGCCAAGTACTAATACTGACCACTGGAGACACCTATTTGACTTTGGTCCACCAGCAGGTTTTCTGCATGTTGACCTATGTATGTTGTGTTGCTGACGATTTGATGAGGGGTCCAGATGCTGAGCACGATTTGGTGTTCACAGGGGACCTTACGGTTGATGCAATAATTAACGTTGACAGTGCGGGCGAATCGATGACCGATTGGAACACTTCATATTATAATTATAAATTGTTTTTGTATTATGACTATTATAATAAAAGAGAATTTAAGTTGTCGATTATTGTCCTAATAGGAAGAAACATTTTGCACGACTGGGAATAGATTAATTACCTAATCCTTGTTGGGCTCAACGAGGTGTTAGCCTGCACTGCCTTTCGACTTCCGGTTACGTATGCCTTGTTCATAATCTTTTTTTATTTATTTAAATATTTGATGATCAATAATTATACAAATTGACAATTTGCCTTCTTCCATTTTTTCTGCTCAGTAAATATGATTTAACACTTCGCGTAAAAGTTTTATTGGATAGCTGAAATAAATTATATGTTGAAGCCTGGCGTGATGGTAAAGTATTAAATACTTCGTCTTGATTCTGCTTTTATTCTTGAAAATTCAATGAATATTAAAATAATTGTTTTATCTGGTTTATATTTCGACATTCAACTGTAAAAATGACCTATTTTTATATACTTTTATAATAAATAGAGATCATCGGATTGCTGCATACGAAGCGGCGTATCGCAAAGCACTAACAACAAGAAATGCTCGCGAATTTACTGAACATTCGAGAGTTAGGTCGGCTTTAGTACCAAGTAGAACTGATTTTTTGGAATTGAATACAACGGCCTTCGCTTTATTTGACGATGAGCGTAAGTAAATTCATCCACAAATCGTTTAATAACAATTACGTTTTAATATCATGTAAACATAAATTTTCCCTTCCAATGAGATTTAAATTTATTTAATATGCATATTTAACTGGCAATTCACCACCAATGCCGAAGTAATTAATTTGCCTTTGTTAAAAAAATATAAACTATTGTCCCTTGCACGATGGATCTGTGAAAACTTCATTCCTATATTTTGAAATATGACATTTATAGACCATAATTGCAAGACGTTTTATAGCTTGAGATAAACACCAATTTCATTTTATCTAACTTCTTGCACAACGTAGCGAAACTGCCGTCAGTTACATGTATTGACGTTATTCGACTTTTCATAATCATTATCAGAGCACGAAAAAACTGGCAAATTAGGATCATGCTTCGACGCCTACATGAATTATGTAAAATCATATATGTAGATATTACCTTCAGGTATCTCGCATACATTTCACTTCACGGAAACTGCCAGCTCTACTATTTCTATGCCTTCACGAATCTAACGTTTTGCAGATTTCAACATAGACATATAAGTTATAGAATTTAGGAATCGTTGGCCGTTATGTTGAGCGACTGAGTAGACGACTTAGAATTAATGTATATTTCAAGTTCGAAACCTTATTGAATGTTTGTTATTCCTACCTGCATAATCCATGATCTTTAATTTATGTTTTATTGTAAAAATCTCAATTTTTAAACACTGTTTACATATTTGGTCTTTTCTATAGGAAATGTAAAAAAAACAAGTTATGCATTTGGGATTGTTTGTGTGTGTTTTTATACACGTGTGTGTCTTTATTTGTCTATGTCGTTGGTGAAAAGTTGCTGCTGTTAAATATAAACAAGCGGACAAATTTAACTAATCTTATTGTTTTACTGAGTTCACTGAGTATTAGAAATAAAATAACAAATACAAAAAATAAAATAGGTTTTAACTTGGCTTTTTAGTGTACCATTTAGAAAATTGAATAACAATGTAACAATAATTGATTGCGCAGGTGGTGGTAACAATTCTTTAAATCAAGTTTGCGAGCTTGAAGAAAAGATTAATCCCATTGTATTTAACCAGTCATCGAACAACTTAACGGCTGGGGGTAGTTTCGTTATGTTGTTCGATGACTGGTTAAATACAATACGATTGGTGTTTACTTCAAGCTCGCAAACTTGATTTAAATAATTGAATAACGCTTCAAAAGAGCCAGCTCGTCCTAATTTAAACCAAAAGCTACACGCAATATTAAATACCGCCATATGAAACTGCCATATGTACAGGCCAACAAAAATATTTCAATTAAATGCGACTATAGTGAGGCTGCCGGAAGGAATCATATTTTGATTTGGTTGTGCATTATTATATTTACTACAAATCGCGTAAGTTATGCCGCTAAGACTCAATATATGCAACCGAAATTAGCAAAGTTAACATGTGCCAATGTTTGGATAACATTTTTCCTATCATCAAACGCGATTTAAACAATATAATCAAAATTTGCCAAAACAAATAGTTCAAATATATTATTGCTTTTAGACAAGCAGTCAAATTCTGCTATTGCAAGACCTTTAAATAAGGAAGGCCGTCAGGAAACCGGCTCTTCTTATTATTCCGACCACAGTACCGATACTCAGAACTCAGAGAAAAAGGAATTGAAAACTGAAAGGCAGGTGGTAGATAGTGGATTGTCCTCCGGCCTGACATCAAGACCAGAGTCCTGTGAGCAAAAAGCGATTACAAAAATGTTGGCAAAGTCTCGATTGGACTCCATGCAAAAACGCGAGGTTCGGTGGATTGCCGAAAACCGGTTGGCACTGGAACGTGACAATATGGTGTCCTACATTGCTGAGGTAATTTCGACATAACCTTTTATTAAAAATATTCCGATTATAATGAATGCGCTTTACCACAGGATCCAAATTATTCGGAATGCATTTTTAAAAGTGTTATCTAAATTATTGTACGTGGTTACCTAAGAGAACCGACGCTTGATATGTTTATTATAATCAAGGTTGCGGTCTTGATATAAACACCTGACCCATTAATTACTTACATATGTCAGTATAAACTAAGAATTGTATAGTGTAGAAAAGGCAATTCATCCAGTAGACCGGTTTCGTCCTTATTGGAAACTCATCATGTACTGGCCAGAATTTGATATGTTTGACAATTATTGTCTTCATAAGTTAATAAATATAAATAAAAATGCAGAAAAAAAATCAAACTAAAATTTAAACGGTGGCTTACATAGCTTGTGTTTAAAATAATAGATTTTTATTGAGGCAGTATCTGAGTAATTAATATTTAACTACGTTTGCTAAATTTGTGGCATAAAATTTAAACGGTGGCTTACATAGCTTGTGTTTAAAATAATAGATTTTTATTGAGGCAGTATCTGAGTAATTAATATTTAACTACGTTTGCTAAATTTGTGGCATAAATTAATTTTGTTGAATGCCGCATATGTTGAATGAATTTAAGCTTATATATAAAGATCAAGTACTTTTAGTACTACAATCATTTTATGTTTATGCCTCAAAAGAAATTGTGCAGTTTACATTTCAAATCAATTAAATTTGTATTATTTATTTTGACTCTTAATTCGTTTAAAGGAGGCAATGACAGCTGGTTATTACATTGAAAAGTTGCGTTTCAAGCTATCGAAACTTCACGACCAATTGCCTAAACTTGAGGCTGCCCATAGAATCGCCAGAGGTAACCAATTCATTATGATAACATTTTCACTACAACCAACTGATTTTTACTTGATTGTAGGAGACATTTAGTTATGGAACTGCTGGCATAAAATATAAACAAACAAGATGACGAAGTCCTGATCTACATTTTTAGATTTTACCTATCTTTACGCCCACGCTTATCAGAGAAAGTCCTCTAAGGATTTTCTCTTCCTACAACGCTGCAATAAAATATTTGCATTAACCTACTGGATTAATTTTGTAACAGTTTACAATTTTGCCCTTGGTAATACTTTGCGTGGTACAGCATCTTGTAAATTTCTCCTAATCTGTTGGTGGACACTTTTATGCTTTTTAGATACTTTCAGTAGCAGAGTACATATTACAGTAATTTCTTCTGTAAGCACCAGATTACCAAGCGGACGTGCCCAGGTTCCAGCCCTAACCACGACAAAATAGGGACAGTATTTGATGAGTTCCCAATAAGGACGAAACCGGTCTACAGGATGAATTGCCTTTCCCCCACTATAAAATACCTAGTTTATACTGAAAAAGGTGCGTACATAAATCTCAGGTGTATATATTAAGTTCGCAACCTCGATTAAAAATAAATTCTAATAAAATTTGTGACATCATGCGTCGTCTCAAACAAGCAGAAATAATTGGCTTACGTGCGGCTGGAATGTACAACATGTCGAAATTACATAAAGTGGCTAGAGTTAGCAACATTTTAGACAAATAATGTCAATGTTTAATACTCCACAGCAGAAACAGACAGGAATACTAAAAACCAGCCAACAGACGACAAAAATTGAAATGTCAGACAAATGTGCTTGTGACACATTTGACTTCGCATAACTGTTGACAAATCCATATATATATCCACTGTAAGTTCCATGATAGTAACGGCACTTCTTTCTCCGTAACTAAAAGTCAGCTAGAAATTTACCTCATTAGGTGCACTAAAGAAATTCAATTCACATTCAAATATCAATAACGCACACAAGTGGATTGAATAGAGGTTAGAAATTAGTAAGAGAGTCTACAAGGTGATTTTTAAATGTTCTATCTGTTAAACTCATGTGGACTACCAATTATTGATAATAATGCTATAAATATTTCTGGGGTGTGTTGATGACACATTCCTAATCATAAACGAAAATGTACAGGCAATTGGCATGCTTAAAAATTTTAATAACATGGAATATCGCATTCAGTTTACTTGTGAGCGTGATAAATTTATGTTGACGTATTGCTATTGAAACAAAAATACGGTAGTCTAAAAAGGCAAAAATAACTTAAACGGGACTTCAAATTATTTTCAGCAGTATAACACAGTTTCTCAGCAGATAAATGTTATACGAAATTTGTACCATAGAGTATTGAAATTCTGTTCTAAAGAATTTGAATAAAAGGTACCGAAAAAACTTCAAACACCATTAATATTCTCACAATAAACAAATTGCCTATTATTATCATATGGATAGCACGAAAATTTTGTAAAAGCACACATGAAAAGTAAAGGGTGACAAAAATGTAATACGCCTTACTCAGCTTAAAAAATTTATACGATAGTGTACTTCTTAAATGGGGTGTGCCAACCGTAATATGTACTCGATGGCATAAGAGCAGTCATATATTAGATGCCTAATATAAAACTGATAATTGGTTTTACAAAAATATTCCTGATAAATATCAATTTAACTTACAAGCTGTTTTCAATCGAACAGTCCAACATTGCGTGTTTATAAAAATACAATATCTGCTTAGTGCGCTATTTTGGGACAGACTGGCAGATAACTAAAAGTCATATCCAATAGCATATTAAAGAAGGCACGAATGGAAAAATAGAGAACGTTTCCGCCGAAAACGAAATTGAGTTACGCCAAACGAAATGCGGTTATATTGAACATCCATAACCTTCAGTTAAATAAATAATAAATTTTGATGCAAGAGTTGATCATACGTTGGCGAAATTTTTGTGTAATTAGGTGTGTGTCTATCTCAGTATTTGCGCTTCCCGTTTCCTATTTCGTTTTTTATATTTGTGTATTTAATCTTACTGAATCCTCTTTGATATCCAAATATGTCTAGACAGAGTACAAGATATTACAGTCGAGGTGCATTTTGGCGAAACGAAAATTGTCTTTTTTGACTGTTATGTTTACCTATTTTTCATATATAACAACATGTTATTGGTTTAAATTAAGACGAAATTCGTTAAAATATTTATCTGTCTGTTATGGCGATATCATTTTTCTGATATTAGTTTTAATGTAGTGTGTCATTGGACATTTTATAATTATAGTTTCAATTTTAAATTAAACCATATTTTTAATCTGCAAGTAGATAGAATGTTGGTAATAAAACTTCGCAAGAAAGAGGTACTTTTTTGCTCGAAGAAATAATCTATCGGCAATAAATCATCTTTTGGAGTTAAATATAATGCATGCAGGTTAGGACAAGAGAATGGTGTTAGCCGTTTTCCAGGTTCGAATCATTAAGCCTTTCTAGCTAAATAGAAAAACTACGTTAATAATCTCAGTTACGCTCTTCAAAGGAGGCTTTCCAGTATTTGTCACGAATTCCCATAAGACTAGAACCAGTGACACAGCAGATAACAGAAAATGCCGCCAGAAAAATTCATAGAAAACAACAGATAGAGTTTCAATTTCGAGTATTTTAACGATTTGAATCTATAACTTATCTTAATTTTAGATAATAGAATAACCTTTTCGTGCCTACCGAAACATGGCATTTTATTGGCCCAATCTTATATAGAGAAACGGATTAACCAAAGGTTTGTGTTCGTGTTAAGATCAACGATTCGAGCATTTTAATTATTATTATGAATCTCCACCATTAAGTAAACTATAAAATCTGAGATTTTCATTTTTCTACGACTTATAAAATTTTCTTGCTATTTTGCAACATGCTGTGGTGAGAATAGGTTGTTAAGTTAAGTAAATATATTACAGCGTATAAAGAGAAAATAGCAATTTTTCAGTCGTAGTTATGTATAAAAATAAACTACTTCCACAAGAAATGTTTTGTTTAAAGAGATTCAACAAAAAATAGTCGGGAAAACGCAAAATAAGTATTATGACTTACCTGATGATGTTAATATAATTAATTTATGTAGTTCCCATAATAACTTTAATTAAAATAGTGCATATTTCAGGGAAACTAAAGGTGTTGCGGAGGGCCAATCTCTATATGTCCCAATTTTAAATAGATTTGAGCATAAGCTAGAAACCTCCATTTTAACTAAAGCCCTACTTAAAGCGTTGTTATAAGTTACTTGAATCATATATTAGCTGTCACAACGAGAACAAACTGAATTAATTCCTCGAATTGTGGAATTGAATAAATTATATTTAAATTCAAATTGTAAAATTTAATAGATGATATCTTATGGATGTTGAATGTGGAACTAAAATGAATTAGTTAAATTATGATAAAGTTATGTAACTAGAAAGGAACATTATTCTGAAATTATTTCAAATTTCAATTGTAATCATGTGTATTGAAGGAGTATAAGTAATATTTTATTCATAGAGGTAGAGAAACCTAAAAAAATATTTTTTGTACACTACAGACAAAAGTTTTACAATTAACGTTTTCACATTTTACTCAATTTTTATACGGAGTTAAATACTAAAACCATACAAAACATTTAACTCTATACCTTCAAATATAATTCATTTTGCCTACTCCCGTACTTCATAGTCTAACATGTTCATTATTTAACTGCAAAACCGGAAGTCAAATGATAAGCACTGTTTGGAAATCAGAGTATGGTATTAGCCATAAATTAGGGAGAGTTTAAATATAAACTTTATGACAGAAAGATACACTAAATATATAATCGTAGAAAGACTTTATAATAAAATGCCTTTAGATTCACATACAAAATCGGTTATATTTTATTTGTTAGCATAACCTAAACGTTGTATGAGGTAGCATATGTAGTCAAAATTGTTGCGTATTCATGAAGCATTTTCCAATATTGTCGCGGCTGACGTCATAGCCATTGCGCATTTGCTTAGGTCTCACAGACAATCCGCTGCGTTTAACCAAGCCTTTCACTAAATGCAAGTTAACTTATATATATATATATATATATATATATATATATATATATATATATATATATATATAAGTATATACATGTAGTGGCGAAGCTATGTCTAGAATTTTATTTGTACAGAGCACTATTTCAGTTTGCCAGTCCCATTTGTGAGAAAATGATGCCTTAGAGCTCATTCTATATTTTAGCAAAGTGAATACTCATTTAGTTTATTGATGTTCGTAATGTGACTATGAATACTGTTCATTTTCGTACATTAGATCATTTTTTCTACACCGGTATTTTTCGTTTGTTTAAATTAATGTTAACATTATTAACCATATACTATCTCAAAATGTGATGAACACTTTATTTGCTTTGTAAAAGTACATATTTCTTAATAAAATGATGGTAGGGATTGTTTCACGTAAATTGGCGTTCTGACAGTATGTCTCATCGAGGTAGATCAATTAGCTGACAGGCACATATATATATATATATATATATATATATATATTACCGAAAAATATGTGTTATATACGTATAATTGTTAAAAGGGGCGATTTTCTTTTCTACAAAACAATAGTTGCTAGTTAGTGCAATATCAGAATTGAATTAACACGAAAATTATGTCTAGTATTTCGTTTCATTGCATTTCTTTAGTAACGACATAATGAGATAATTTGAAATCCTAATATATGCAACGATCAATAAAGAATGCACCAGCCTGGATGCTTCACTATATGAGATTCTACGTTGTTGTCAAGTAACCGACGCATATCACTACATGTGCAAAATGCCACCGCTTAAATTTTCAGAAATAATTTATTAACAAACATTTAAAATCTCCTATTCTTTCGATAAAATTAATTTTGGCTGGTGTGTGTATTTTGTTGTTTTTTTTTATCGAAGTTCTGAGATGAGAAAATAAAGCAAGATTTAAATACTTATGCTATTTCAAAGCTCCATTTTTAAAAAAATATTCGTCTTATTAACTCAAGAGCAACCATTATTTTAAAGTCAATACAATTTAACAATAATTGATTGCGCGGGTGGTGGTAACAATTCTTTAAATCAAGTTTTCGAGCTTGAAGTAAACACCGATCCTATTGTATTTAACCAGTCGTCGAACAACATAACAAAACTACCGTCAGCCGCAATGCACTGACGCGTTTCGACCTTCCATGATCATCAGATTGACGGCAAACTGGCTATCGAGGATCAAACCGCATTGAATATATATGGAAATCAAAGTTAGATATGCGGCTCTCACCTCTAGCAGTCTCGAATA